>JABWIB010001996.1:17854-39464 GCA_016617825.1 Platyplectrum ornatum | reverse complement strand
CATCAGTTGCTTGCAATCAGTATTAGAGTAGAGAGATAATGTTTCCAGCCCAAATGTAATAACAGTGTAACACTGGTCGGTCAGTATCTGTGTGCAACATGTAACAATAAAGTATTCTCCCTGCATGCACACACTGACATTCATTTTACCTCCCCCTGCAATTCATCATGGTTTTACCCTCTCACTTGTAGGTTCAATAGTACATAAGTCTGGATCCAGTCCATGTGGACCTAAGTACTTTAGTAAAGGCCAGACTTTGGAAGGTGTATGCTGTATCATAGGCCAGGGTAGCTCAGTATTTGCTACATGAATACCAAATTGTTATTCAGTGATTATTGTAACACTGCTGGATAACTGCTGAATAATAATAATTCAATACAACAATACAACAAGTTGTATTATGTTTTCCTAAAAATATTAAACAACGTATAAATTTGTATATTTCTGCAATTTAGCTCTTTCAAGGTTCTTCTCGGGCAGCTGCATTCCAGGAGCCAATGATGAAACCTTATGTAAACAGTGCGCAGGTGAGGGAGATAAGAAGTGTAAGCGCAATGGAGATGAGCCGTACTATGGAGATGACGGGGCCTTCAGGTAAGTAGCAGGAGTGGACTTTTCATACTGCAATTACTGGCAAGGAATTAACCAATGAGCTGCCTGGATACTGCTTTGGGTACAATCAATGCAACAAATTAACTTTTCAACTAAGTGCATCTACAGACATAAATGTGTAACCTAATACCAGGTGAAATGTTAGAAATATACACAGTAATGATTTTATTGTTATTTTTTCTTTATGCAGATGTCTAAGAGATGATCAGGGAGATGTAGCTTTTGCGCGTAATACAGCATTGTCAGGTAAGCTCAAATACAAATCAAAACTCTTAATAATCACTAGTAATCCTGTATTTCTAAGGCAGACTTTATATAATCCATGTCCATGCCCATGTTTTGCCTTCAGATTTACAGGATGCTTAATACCTGCTGATGTTTGCACCCCTGGGTCAGTACCATATAGCTTAATCCAAGTGAAAGATTTTAGCAGGAGTGAAAGTTGACCGCCTTGAGCCCCACACAGCAAGGACCTGATTCTAAACAGGGTGTGGACATTAGTGGCGTGTGGACAGGGACCGGGATGGGCCCTGTTTGGCTTTTGTAGAGGCTGACAGATTAAGACAGTTATCGTCTTCTGGGAATGTTTTTATAATGATACAAGAAGCTCGGAGTTCTGTTTTAAGCTGCCAGCCTCTGCCAGCTTGCAGGTAGAATATCTGCCATATCTCCCCTCTACTTCCGGCCCTGTAGCAACCACCCCCTTTGTACCCATGGTAGTTGTGCCCCTGAATTTCAGTAAAAGTGATGGAAAAGTTTAAGAAAAGATTAATACATTCCAGCTTTTGCAGATATCAAAATACTTATAGAGGTTTCTGCAAAAAGGGTGACATGTCTATAATGGCACAGGGGACCCCTTTCTAAACAGCAGTAATACTATAAGAATAGTACTGGTAGGAGGTGTGAACAGCATAGTTTCTTCTACAACCAGCACTTTTTACCATTGAGGTTATATGGAACAAAAGGGAACTTTATAAATGGGAGCTCCTTGCTTTTATATTTTAATATAATTCATTTCATTTAAGCAATTTTTTGTATAGCATCAAACCTCATTCACCATTCCTCAGAACCTCATTGATGCTTCAACTAACTCCTGAGCTGGTGTAATAATTGCGACCATAAGTTGATGACCACACTGTACAATGACTGAAATACCAGATACCATATACAAAATAACAATAATTGAAGAACTTTTACACATTAACGCAAAAATTTTCCACATTTATGCAATAATTATTATTGCCTTGGGAATAATTCTATGATCATTGGGCAGGTGTTTAGATTATCAGTGGCAATAACATTGTCCATAATCCTATATAACTGCTGCCTTTTATTCTCCAGATGAATACTCTGACAATTATGAGCTGCTGTGTCCAGACAATACTAGAAAACCAATTAGTGAATACAAAGATTGTAACTTAGGAAAAGTTCCTGCACACGCCGTGGTAACCAGAAGCACTGGCGACAAAACTGTGGACATCACTGAATTTCTACTCGATGCTCAGGTAGGTACATGTTTCATATGCTGTACACAGGGTGGGCTTCTATAAAATGTACCGTCAGGTCTTGGGTCTGGGTCTGATCTAGAGATTGGTAAAGAAAAATAATGCATGTTTTTAGCCACATGTAGCAGATAGTATAGCAGATAACGACGTGCCAATACATGACTATACTATATAGACCATATACATATTCAATTTCTCACAAAACATGCACATGCAGATGGAATCTATGCATAACTGAGCACTAGAAAATTAGATGTGATAATCGCCTTGTCTATATGCATTATATATGTTTCAGTTTAAATGTTTTTAACCGTGTCTAATTACCTCTGGAACAAATTTAGAGTGAGCTATGTTCTTCCCTTACTGTATAGAACCCTTTCCTCCACTGGTTGTGTGTCCTCTGTACAGTTCTAAGGGGTAAAGAGTTCATGTGAAAGCTCTCTGTACTGACCCCTAATTACCTCTTAGATAACTCTTTTCTAAAGTAAGCATGGTGGTGGTGCCCAGAACTGTACTCCGTATTCAAGATGAGGCCTTACCAATTTATAGAGTGGTAAAATTACATAGTCGCCCTGTGCGTCTATGCCCCTTTTTATACATGCTAATATCTTATTGGCCGTTGCTGCTGCTGATTGACATTGTGCCCTATTGCTAAGTATATTGTCAACAAGCACCCCTAAATCCTTCTCCACTGAAGACTCAAATTAAATGCAGTTTTACATTTATTGAATCTCGTCTTCCATTTGGCTGTCCAATACCCTAGTTTTTTCAAGTCCCTTTGTGGAGAAAATCGATCTTGGTACACCACTTAAACTTTTTGTTTTAAGTGGCGTTAAGTTTTGTTTCAACTCTTATTTACTAGACAGAGTCCCCTTAATTTGTGAACCAACCTCTTGTGTGGTACTATATCAACATCGCCATCATCTATGTTTACACTCACCTCTTCATAGAAGCTGATTAGATTAGTTTGACACAACTTATCCCTCGTAAATCCATGCTGATTCCCAGTAATTATATTATTGGCCACCAAGTAATCCTGAATATTATCCTTTATTATGCTTTACAGTATTTTCTCCACTATTGATGTCAGGCTTACAGGTCTATAATTCCCTGGTTTTTATTTAATTGCCTTTTTAAACAATGGCACCACATCAGCTATTCACCAATCCCTTGGTACTGAACCTGATATAATTTAATCCATGTAAATTAGATTTAGCAGTCTATCTATTTCTGAGTTATTCTCTTTGAGAACCCTTGGGTGTATGCCATCTGGACCTGGTGCTTTATTTATCTGGATTTTTTAGGACTCCTTTGGAATTCTTCCTCTGTTATCCAAGTATTGAGAAATGTTTGGTTTGCATTTTCATATTTATGCATTATTCCTACCATGGGCTATTCTCTAGTGAAATCCTATAGAATGTAAGCTTGTGAGCAGGGCCCTCTTCCCCACCCATTCTGTCTGTTACCACCCAGTCATGTCTTATTGATTGTTAAATTGTAAAGCGCTACGTAATCTGATGGCGCTATATAAAAACCTGTTAATAAATAAATAAATTAAATAAAACGGAAGAAAAGAAATTGTTTAATATCTCAGCTTTCCCATTATACACATGAATCAGTCCACCCGTCTCCCATATTATGGGTCCTATATTGTCCTTCTTTATTCTTTCGCCTTTTATATACTTTTTAAGGTTTGTTTTGCTCTCTTTAGCAACTAGTTTTTCATTTCTATTGCTAGTCATTTTCATGCTAGTTTTACCTCCCTTTTGCATGTTTTATTACATTCTTTGTAGATCTGGAAGGACTCCCCTCAGATTTCAACAATTTAAATGCACAGCTCTTTTCACTGCTTCCCCTACAGTGCCTACGAAATAAAAGCTAATTTTGCACCTTACCTCACCTTACCTCAAAGTACAACATGACAACATGACAAATTACACATTCATCCCTAGGTCAGCTGCCTCTGAGCACAGTCTGTCATAATGCAGGCTCTAAATCAGGCCCATGTTTAGTGATTTCAGTGTGGGATGTGAAGTATTTGTTTTATCAGTGAATTTCTGTATATTTTGTCTTAGAAAAAACACTGTGACCTATTTAGCTCCAACTTTGGGAAAGATCTGCTCTTCAAAGACAGTACCAAAATTCTGATCCCACTTCCATCAGAAATGGATGCTTTCCTATATTTAGGAGCAGAATTTTATAAAGACATAAAAGCACTAACTGAGGGTATGTATCACTTACTGTGTGTATATATATTAAATGTGTAGTCAGTTACTGTCTACCTGATTATAAGTTAATATATAAAAAATTACACAAATGATAAACTTTGGGGGAATTTATTAAGTTTATTAAGTGTGACATCCCACAAAGCCAAAACCTCATACTGGCATGAGAGAATTGTTTCCACACGTCTGTGATTCTCCCTATGCCCAAAATGAATATTGCAGCTGCACTGGGTCTTAAAAAATAAATAAATAAATAAATAAATAAATAAACGGTGTAACTAACAAATACACTCACTGTATTAATATTTTTTATTATTATTTAAAAGTGCATATACTTCCCAAGAATAACATACGCTGGTGTACTAAGAGCAACCTGGAGAGGGTGAAGTGCTATGCCTGGTATGCTGTAAGTGGTGGGGCTATTTCATGTTCAGAAACATCATCTACTGAAAAATGTATAGAAAAAATTCTGGTGAGTTAAAAATGTCTATAAATCTATTGACGTCGTCTACAATAGATTGGCACCTAGTTTCGCCTACACACAAATGTACAATAATATAATGTTATTTATACTATTTACTAGAATGTCTACTGAAACATCTGTATTTAGATAAATGTTTTGGGATTTTTTGTTTGGTTGTTTTTTTTTTAATTAAATAACCTAAAGCTAATAATTTGTTACTGATATAAGTTCAGTATATAAGTTCAGTAGTGCACATTTCTCAGTGTTAGGGTGGCACAGTGATTTCAGTGTTAAGGTTTTAGGTTCAATTTCTATGCAAGGGCTTATTTGTGTGGAGTCTGTATGTCCAAATTGGCATAAATTTACTAAACTGTGGGGTTGGAAAAGTGGGGGTGTTGCCCATAGCAACCAATTAGATTTAAGCGCACATTCTCCTGTATTTAAACTGAATCTGATTGGTTGCTGGTAATATCCCCATTTTTCCAATCCCACAGTTTAGTAAATGTAGGCCCTGGTGGTATATTTACTAAGCGGTGAGATTGCAGTGGGTTTGGAAAGTGGGGATGTTGTTGCACATAGATTCAAGCTCACATTGTCCTGTATGTAAATTGAAAATTTTAATCTGATTGGTTGCTGGCAACATCCCCATTTTTCCAGTCCCACGGTTTAGTAAATGTAGGCCCTGGTGGTATATTTACTAAGCGGTGAGATTGCAGTGGGCTTGGAAAGTGGGGATGTTGAACATAGCAACCAATCAGATTCCAGCTCTAAGTTTCATTTTACACTCTGGAGAATGTGAACTCAAATCTGATTGGTTGCTATGGGCAACATTCCCGCGTTTCAATCTCACTGCAATCTCATCGCTTAGTAAATATACTCCCTTGTGTCTGTTTGGAGTTTCTCCCGCATTTCCAAAACCAGGTTTACAGATTAATTAACAAACTCACAGAAAATATTTATTCAGATAAATAAAAATTTGATCAGTAAAACAGTTAAGACATATAAATTATAATAATCATAAACAGTGCATATATCCTATTTAAGGGGCCCCAAAGTATTTATCACAATAAGTATTTAATAAACAATGTATTCAAATACTAAAGACAATTATCAAATTTGATTCACATAATGATAAAGATTTAAACTCCTTGAGGAGAATTTAGTAAACATTGAATTGATTTATTCGCCAAATAGAAGTGATTTCAGTGTCGAATTGTCCTTTAAAGGATTCAGTAACCATCAAATTGATGCTAATTCGCTTGTTCTGTTTGTCGAATTGAATTCCCCAAGATGGAATCGCTGCGTCGAATTTTACCAAAGTAAGCATACACATGTCAAATTCACTAAATGGTGATTACGTTATTCGCCAAGAATTCACCATGTCGATTTTTAAAAAACGACAGTAGCTCATTCCCCACCAGAGTAAGGGAATTTGAGCCCTGTCACTAGCCATAGAAATGATTGGTAATTCCAGACACTATATAAAAGCTTCATTTTCATGCTAACACTTGGATGTGTGATTGGTAGCATGGAAGCGGCAGCATGAGTGTAGCCTTGGCCTGTTTTTGGCACAGGTCACGGGGAGTAGAGGAGGCCCAACAGCATGACCAGCCCCAGGGAGTGTGCTTGGAATATCACAGCCAACGTTTTCCAAACACTTATCTCAGGTGTTAAGTGCCCTGGCTAAAATTATGAGCAGACATGTCTGTTTCCACAGCCATGAAGCACCATGGTGTGAGCTTAAGCAGGGTTTCTATGCACTCTCAGGATTTTCATATGTCCTTGGAGCCAAAGACTGCATTCACGTAGCACTGAGAGAACCCAGTGACATGGGGATGACCTATGTCAGTTGGCATGGGTACCACTCCCTCAATGTCCAGGTGGTCTGTGATACAAGCCTATGAATCATGAGTGTATATGCCAGCTTTCCAGGCTCATGTCACGATTCCTATATTCTGGGTCGCTCAGGTTTATTTCAGCTGTTTGAGCAGAATCATATGCCTGAAGGTTGGCTTTTGGGTAATGATATGTGTAACAAACTTAAATGTATTCCTTGTTTGATGCTTTGCGTGAAGATAATTGTTTGTTAATTATTGTTTGTTAATTGTACCAACAGGTGACTCTGGATATGGGTTTCGCTTGTGGCTAATGACTGCACTGTTGCATGCTGACACTTCTGCACACCACCAATACAATGGGGTATATTTACTAAGCAGGGAGATTGCAGTGAAATTCGAATTTGGGGAAGTTGCCCATGGCAACCAATCAGATTTGAGCTCTCAGTTTCATTTTACACTCTGGAGAATGTGAACTCAAATCTGATTCAAATCTCACTTTAGGTGCCTTGATAAATCTGGTGGCCAACTTCTTTATTCTCCAAGGAAGGTGGCTCATATCGTGTGGGCTTGTTGTCTGCTTCACAATCTTGCCCTCAGTGAACCTTGGGGTGAGGTAGCAGAAGCAGATAGTCAGAGGATGCGGAAGGTTTGTCATCATCATCTCAGACATGAAGTGGGTCAGGGATACAGGCACGTTCTCATTTAATTTCTGACCATTTTTCGTGTAAGTATATATCTTAATTTTTTTTATTGGTTTTTGGTTTTTCACACTTTTGTCTTGTTGTTTAATGTTTTTTAGTGTTATAATCTTTTTTCCAATGGATTCAAGTTATATGTATTAGGTTTTGTTTACCCCCAACATTTTTATACATATTTACTTGCTATTACAAGTCTAATTTTTTTGTTTTTTAAACTAAAAATAAAAAACACGGAATGGACATATGCAAATCATTTGTTTATGTGTGTGTATTTTTTATTCATGCCAACCAATCATAAACATTGCCTTGCTTTGGCAGACATAGTAATGGTAAATGTGTATATTAAAAACAAAACAAAACAAAAAGCAGCCTTTTTGAGTAGACAGACATAAATCTACAAACGTGAACAATTATGACCTGTGGATAGTTCATTCTCCTTTTTTTTCCGCAAAGACTGCCGGAGACACGACAACTTGGCTGAAGATGATCCTCCGCCCCTGGTTCTGGCACCACGTCCCTGGCTTGGAGTTGCAAGTGTGCTGTGGTTGGTGTTCCAGTACTTTGTGTTGTTGTACTGCTCAGGGAAATGTTGCATGGTGGCAAGGCCTGCTGGTACTGGCTTTCCATGGTCTGTCTCAGGCTGTGCAGTTGCTGCAGGATTTCCGCATGGCAGTGCACATCTCCCAGGTGTCGTGTGCATTTGTTGCGCCACATTCATCGCAATTTGCTCTAATGCTGAACTTGTTCTGTTGCCAAAAGGAGCAGCCTGGCACATTTGTCCCATCAGGTACCTTTCTAGTATTTTATGATGCCTGCGATGCTCCTGAACCATAATGTCCTTCATATGTGCAATATCTCTATGTCTGCATCCATGTTTTTTGTTGCAGCTGCAGCAGGGGGTGTTTGTACGGAAGCTACAGGTTGCGATGTGGACCTCTCTTTGTCAGGTGTGTCCCATTTTTCTTGCCCTTTTGTGAGTAGCCCTTTTCCGGTTCAATGATGGGCATTAGTGTGATTAGTTGTTTTGCAATTGTTTAAAATTAAACATTATAAACCTCACATATATGCATATGTTGCTAGTGTTACGTGGCATATCAGTTAAATGTAACAGAATTATGTATTTTAATTATGTTACATATTGACGTAACTCATCAGCAGTGTGAGTATTACACATCATCATGTAATTTATGGTGCAACTCGGAACATGTGTCCATAATAATCACTGCATGCTCATAAGTATGGCACATGTATTAAAAAAGTTAAATGTTTAAATTTTTGACAGTCTGTGATAAGGACAAACTACAAAAAGTCCCATTTACACTTTCGCCATATGTCTGTGACCTTAACACATACATGTCAGGGCAGACGTTTTAATGAACGCATTTAATTTGTTTTGTTGGCCATAAACAAATATTTGGCTGTAAAATTTTAAAAAAATAAATAAAAACATTACAATTACCATTTCCACCCAATGCAGACTCCTCAGCAGCTGTACCTAGCCAATTGGACTCCACGATAGGAAAAGGTCACAGAATGTTGGCCGTCAGTGGTGCAGCATTATATGAAGGTTCCTATTACTGAAAAAGGTATTTTTCTTAAACATAATAATATAAGATTTCAAATAACAGCTCTTTTTGATAATGGTGATTGACATAAGTTTGTTTATTGATTATTATATAAAGCACATCCATGCCCAACTAACATAAGGAAAAATTGGTGACTTTTTTCACGTACTAAAACCCATGCATAACACATGAACAAATGCCACTGACACTGTATTATAGAATAAAAATTGACTGCAACAAGACATGTCTAACATGTGGAATTTGCATTGTCCTTACATATGTCACTTGAGTCCTGTGTCAAAAATGTGTGCTACTGCCAGTTTGATATAGCAAATCCTTTAATATTTATGTTAAATGTATAGCATTGTCTTTTAAAGTTTGATTACAATCCAAATTTTGATGTCAAATTAAAACAAATGCACCATTTACATTGTTTTTCTGACAGGCAAACAGTACAAAAACAACAGTGCGGCCAGACCCTGTGATATCTGCATTTTGGATGATACGATGCAAGAACACATTACTTTATGCTTGTTTTTGAAAAAAAATGACACATATATTAAAAACATTTTGTAATAATAAATACATATATTCTTACCAGCTTGTGGTGGCATATGGATGGAAATGGATGTCGAAGGAATCTTCACCACCAGTGCATCTGCGGTCATCTGCCTGGTCGCCTAATTTTTTTTCACATGGTGCTTTATATCAGATTTTTTTTTTTTTTATTTTGCGCAGGGGAATGTAAATAAAAATCAAACAAACACAACACAACTACAGAGACAATGCGTACAATACCTATACTACTACAAACAAACAAATAACCAAGCACACACCAGACACACACCTTACACACACAATGAATAGGGAAAAAATGAAAAACAAAATATAACTCACTACACAAAAAATGACCCAAACAAATCCAAAAAACACACAACAACAAAGGACACAAATACAAGCACTCTCCAAGCAACTATCAGATAATAACACTCTCCTATACCACAGAATCTCCCTACCTCACCAGCTCCAAACACCTCAAATAAAACGCCCAAGACCAAAAGTTTATATAGAGCAGGACCCTGAAATAATATGGTTCCTAATTGGCTGATGAGCGATTCGAAATCGCCAATCCAATTCGACACTTTCTGAATTTTCTCCCAGCCGAGGACAAGATCTGCAGTGATAGCAGGTTATTCTGTGCTGGAGTTCAAGTTTGTTGCACACATCAATCCCCGGCTTCAGGGTCCATGTGTAATTAGAATGGAGATTTGCACATCCCCTTGTTCAAACATTGTTATGTTCCAATTGGGAATCTCAACAAATAAAGATGGATCAATAATAATCACAGGATGTTCTCAATCAAAAACAGGATTAAAGAATGTCACTGTAAAACTCTGAAAAGGCTCTCCTGAAAGGTTTTATCAAAGTGGTTTTAATCTTTTGAAATCTTCTTACCTTCTCTTGCTTAAAAACTCGATATTTTGGATTCAAGTATTTCCTTTTCACTTGGTAAGTTATATACATACTTTCTCTTCTCTACAGAAAGGAGAGGCTGATGCAGTTAGCGTGGGATCAGAACTCCTGTATACCGCTCTGAAATGTGGACTTGTGCCAGCATTCGATCAATATCAGAACAAAGGTTGAAACCTACTTTTTAGATCCTTTATTTTCAAAGAATTAAATTATAACCAGTAACAAGTTGGAAATGGAGTTTGAACTAGAATAACTCTCAAATTAACAATGACACTTTATCAGACATTGCTATAGGTTTACCTGGAATAATGTGTTCAAATATGGAGACCATGGACCAGATACAGACTTCTGAAGGTTTTGGCGCAAATTTACTAACAGGCCGGGGTGTAAACCAATGTATTTACTAAGGGCCAAACCAGCCATAAAACCACAAGAATTTATATATTCATTCCAGCGCTTTTAAACTCACTATCAAATCTCCAAAACGAATAGAGGTAGTCATCACAGTGAGTTTAATGAAAAAGTCTGTGTATTGTGCTGTGTGTTTGAATATGGTGCTAACAGGCTACTACATGGAGCTGCAAGAGAGGGGGCACCAAGTTCAGTGTAGGCTGCACATATTCTCGCTGTGTGTAAACCTGGACTCCTTGCTGTTTTGGGAGCTATAGAATGCACTTAAATTAGTCTGAGGCCATCTAAAGCAGGGCTGATTTATATGTTAATCACCAGCAGTGGGGCAGTATACAACAGTAAGGTATTACGGGTAATGTCATGTTGAATTGCAGAGGAGGTAAAATGAAAAATGAGGAAGAATACTTTATTTTTGCATTTTGCACAAAGTAACTCCAGCGTTACTGGTACACTGTTATTAAACCTGTCTAGGAAACAGAATCTCTCAATTCTAATACTGTTTGCAACTAATGACATTTAACTCCTATGCAATTTAACATGGTTTTGCCTGTCAATAGTATGTAAAGTCTGGGTGAGTGCATTGGCTGGTTATCCAGGGTCGTGTTGTGATGCCTATATCCTGAGGCAGTCAGCCCTGTTTAATAGGTTTGAAATTGGACAAATGCCAGAAGGCTTGCTTTTAGGTATGTATAATAAATGAAATAAATAATTTTCTACTTTTCTATGTATTGCATGAGGTGCAATACATAGAAAAATTAACCAATACGTTTTTTTTGGAGTATTCAATTGGTTCAGTGGTGCTTATAAAAGGAATCCACATGTGTTTATTCAAACCCGCCACAAGATAGTTGTGGGTGATTTTTCTAGCTCTCTATGGTGATTAAGGGGGAGAAGAGAGAAAGGAAGTAGTGAGAAAAGAGAGAGACAGCGTTTACTTCTTACAAATGTTTCTCGGGTGGTACGCCATACACTTTGGCTGACATGATATACAGTTTACCCTTCTTACATTGAATATACATAGTTGAATAATAAAAAGAATTGTAATATATAATTCTATTTTTTTGGCAGATGACCTTAGATTATGCAAGACAACTGGACCGGGAAGAGGAGGTATACTCATAATAAGATTCATAACGATATCTTGTAACTATATACAAATATTTTTAAATACTGAATACAAATACTGTATAAGAACAGATAAAGATAGAAGAAAATGATGACAGAAGAAGCAAGCATGGTAACCAGAAAATCAGAGAACTATAAGCAAATTGCCAGAAACCTTATTAAAAGTGATTGTCAAGTAACATAGAAGCTATACATACAGTTCAGCAATGCACAAGATACTCATGTTACAGGACCACTGTATCACCACTCTAGTGTTTTGTGCAGTCACGGGGAGGTCACTCCTTTGCACATATGGACTTACAGTCCTAGCTTAGAATGTCGAGGCTCGGAAGTTTGGATAGAATGCTTTTCATGTTCTGTCTGAACCATTAGCATGTGCGTCACATTCTGACCTGCCATTGATCCAGCAGTTCTTGTACAGAAATCTGGATCCAGAGAATCCAGATCCATAGCTTCATTCCAAGACCAAAGACTAAAATCCTGGTTACATAAGTGTAGCAATATGTGTTCCTTGTATAACAGTTGACAATAATTCTTCTTGTTGATCTCTTTAGATTTTGGCATACCCCATGTAGTAGCCTTAGTGAAAAAGAGTGACAAAGATATCACATGGAAAAACCTTGAAGGAAAGAAGTCCTGTCACACAGGTGTAGGTCATACCATTAGCTGGAATATTCCTCTCTCTATCATCAGTAAGCAGAATAATAATAATTGTGATCTTGGTAAGTATAAAAAAGAGTAATTATTTATACTGAATTTATACTAAACCCAACACTTCAATAATCACCTGAATTCAGTACTGATTAATGCAGCCAAAATGATACATGTTGTATCTTCCTATGGGTTCCATTATATAATTTATTTTTTGTGGGTTTTTTTTTTATACATACCGCTTAGCTCTTACTCTTTTACCTTTTTTTATTTTTATTTACTTTCAGAACAGCAAATTCTGATTAACATTTAAAGCGATAAGAGCTTCAGACAGTGGGACTGTGTAAAAGGTCTTGGTTTTTCTCTATAAACATCAGTCTTTAGTGATGTAATATCCACCACCATAGAGGAGTAAGGATGGATTTTGACACTTTGCATGATATAAAGATTTACACATTGTGTTTGGGGTTTCACATAACAGGACAAAGAAATTGTACATTAATGTTTCATTAATGTTCTAAGAGCTTAAATCCTTATAGCAATTACAAAAAAATGTTTCATATGGTATCATAACACATAAAGGAATACATATATTCACTTACATTTATCCATTCTGGACAGGTTCATACTTCGGGCAGAGCTGTGCTCCTGGGTCCCCCATTAATTCCAACCTGTGTGAGCTGTGTATTGGTGACACCAAGAATATCAGTGACTCTACAAAATGCTCTCTAAGTGACAAGGAAGCTTATTATGGCAATGCAGGAGCCTTCAGGTATGAGGACTGTGAGACAAGCAAACAGTCAGTAGTTTGATAATACTATGTACAGATAATAATAAATCTAAGGCACTCTTTATATTACTTGTGTTTTGTTTTTAGGTGTCTAGTGGAGAAAGGAGATGTGGCTTTTCTAGCACACTCTGTTGTATTTAAGAACACAGATGGTAAGCAGTAAGGCCACTATCATATCACAATTACTGGCACATAATGACACGTATGTTTATACAGTTATTGCACTGTACATATTTCAATATAAAATGTATGCATTATGTTTTCACAGCAAGAGATATATATAGGTCTATCTACAATCTTAGCATTATTCTCATTATTAAGACTGCAGTTTGGTATATAAGGGACAAAACAGTGGTTGAGGTGGAAATGCAAAAGTGGTGGTATTGTCATATAGAAGTGGTGGTATGGACATTTAGAAGTGGTAGTATTGTCATATAGAAGTGGTGGCATGGACATTTAGTAGTGGGTGTATGGACATTTAGAAGTGGTGATATAGACATTTTGAAGTGGCGGTATAGACATTTGGAAGGGGTGGTATGTACATATAGAAGTGATGGTATGGACATATAGAAGTGGTGGTATGGACATATAGAAGTAGCGGTATTGACATATAGAAGTGGGGTATGGACATATAGAATAAACAGATAAGCTGTCCCTTGGCTTAACTGTTTTTTTCTGTTACTACATGCCTATTACATGCTAGAAAATCAACACAGTGAATTTATGCTGTAATGACTTGTTGTAGTTTTCTTGGCTGCAAGAAAAAGTGTATTACACAAAATCATCAGATCATCTGCACCCACTGAAATGTTACAATAATTCTGTAAAAGATAAGAGTGGGCACTCTAACAGTGCTGCCGGTTTTAGTATATGAGTTTGTTCTTTCAAATCTTTTCCAAAGATTCAATTGCGCTGCTTACTTCCTCTCATGTAAAAAAGAGAAAGACAGAAAAAAAGGCACTAATAGTGCATTACCCTTTGCCTTAACACATCATACATGTCAGACGTCAATCAAGTAAAACTGATTTTTAATGTTAACTGATAAAATCCACAATAAAAGGCACAATTCAATNTAAAATCAATATAAAATAAACAGGACCAAACATCCACTTCACATGTATATTGCCCGTACTAGAAAAAAACTTTTCTCAACATCTCTCATAATCCGCATTAGTCATACATTGCCCGTACCAGGAGAAAGTTGGAAAGAAGCTGTACAACGTTCTTTGGCTGGTGCAGTGTCCGCTGTGAGGAGTCCCCGAGTGAAGTCCTCTCTGTGCGGCTCTTGGTGCTGCAGTTCTATGATCCTTCTCCCAAACGCTGACGGTGGCTCCTGGACGTCTGGCAGTGACTGTGGCTCTGCTCACACTTCGTCTGAGCAGAGCCACAGTCACTGCCAGACGGAATTATTGTAACATTGCGAGTTTTGGTGGGACCTGCAGGGCCACTCTGATGGCTGCAAACTGGGAGTGCAGAAGTTATCACTTTAACAGTTTTATTGTTGTTACCCACTGAAATGTGTTCTGTAGGTTTATCAAATAAAGCAATTAGGATTTCGAGCTTCTGCTGCTGAGACAGTGCACAGTGCTATACAATTCCCATAAAATATATCATTTACTTAAATGCCTCTTTGGAAAAATCTTTCCCTTCTTTCCTTCCAGGTAAAAATCCCGCAGACTGGGCAAAGGATTTGAAATCAGATGATTTTGAGTTGTTATGTCTTGATGGTTCTCGTGCGCCTGTGAGTGACTACAAAAACTGTCACCTTGACAAAATCTCAACACCTGCCGTTGTCACTCGTCAGGACATTCTCGCTGATGTTGTAAGAATTGTNTATAATCAGCAAGTAAGTATCTAAGGGTGTTATCAGTGAAGCTGATATATGGGTGGTGCTTTCCTAGAACCACAAGCAGAATCATAGAAAAAGAAAAAAGCTCTCTTATGTGGTGCGCTCATAGGATACAGATAAGTGGTATTTTATTAAGTATACATTAAAAGAGGGAGATATGATTATGTGATCAATATTGATCATAATGCAAGCTTTCAAGACTACTTGGCATGCTGATGAAAATATCAAAGTAGGGCTTCAATAGGGTGAAAGGGTAGAACAGACAAGGGCCTAAATTCACTAAGCGGGGAGTTTGCAGGTAAATTGAAAAGTGGGGATGTTGTCCATAACAACCAATCAGATTCGAGCTCACATTCTCCAATATGTAACTTGAAACTGAGAGCTCGAATCTGATTGTTTGCTATGGGCAACATCCCCACTTTTCAATTCCCCTGCAATCTCCCCGCTTAGTGAATTTAGGGCAAGGTCTACTAAGCCCATGTCGACAAACTCATACTTCTCAGAATTCAACCATCAGATTTGTAATCAGGTTTAGCCAGCACTGGAAAGTAATTTTATAGAAACATTTAATTTATTATATCTGCAACTTATATGCTGCAAATATGTGCTGTGATACTCAAGGCCGGCGCGCCCATTAGACAAAGTCAGACACGCGCCTAGGGCGGCCGGCCCTGAGGGCAGCAGCACGGCAGGGGAAAAAAAAAATATTGCATTTAAAAATGGTGCAAAAAAAAAAACGCCATAATTCCATACCTGGAGGGGAGACAGCACCACTTTTTTTTACTAAATGTGAATTTATTATTCTGTGAGGTGTCCTATGAGTGCATCCACATAACACTTTTTTCTTTTCCTCTGATTCCTCTGCTGAGCATTTCAATTTGAGGACATCTCAAACTGGTGTAGTGCACCAGTCCATAGAGTGAATAATACAATATTCCATAATTATATTATAAACAATTACATGATATTGGACACATATTTCCTCTTTTGCAGGCTCTGTATGGGCGAATGGGATCTGAAAAGGATATATTTCAGATGTTTTCTTCCCAGATTGGCGAGGATCTTCTGTTCAGTGATGAAACACAATGCTTGGTTGAATTTGATAGACTTCTAGATAACGTTGTGATAGATTATTTTGGAACAGACAATCCAATACCTTATGATTGTACCTCAAAATCAGGTAATTTGTGGAATGGAATTTCTGCACCTGATGGTAAACATACCTGTCTAGTGTCATGTCTTTAATTATAGCATTACAGTATCCTGCACTGAAACTCACTTTGTATAACTTAACACTTAACTTTCCCATGACTTTCTTTTTAATCCAGAGCATCACTCCCCATCTAAGTAGGGGAATATGGATGCAGACCACTACCATCAGATCTTTGCACTGTTCAGAGCATTGTGGTGTGGAAACCTGGATAGGATGCTACAAAACGATATCGCTAAATTGTTTGCAAATCTTGTATATATTTCCACAGCTATTATTTATTTACTTATTTATTTATTTAGTAACAGGTTTTTATATAGTGCCATCAGGCTGGGTGGTAATAGACAGAATGGGTGGGGAAGAGGGGTCTGGCAAGTTTACACTCTATAGGATATTGGGAATAGATACATAAGGTTACTGCTATTCATTGTACAATGGACCAGGCAGGTTGTAATGTAAAAGTGCTCAGTGCTCTGTATGATCAGTTGAGTTTTAAGGGAGCACTTAAAAATGTGGAGAGTAGTGGATAGTTTTAACAGGTTATTCCAGAAAGTGGGTGCAGCCCCGGAGAAGTCCTTTAACCAGAAATGTAGAAAAGAGTTGTAGATCTTGTAAAGATCTTAGAGAATGAGCTGGGATATATCTTGAGATGAGTGATGATATGTACAGTATGTGGGTGCAGTGTTATTAATGGTTTTAAAATTCAGTAACATGATCTTGTATTATAAAGTACAGGCAACCAAGTTAGAGACTGGCAGAGTGGACTAGCACTAGAAGAGCATTTTGCAAAAAAGATGAATCTGGCTGCTGCGTGTAATATAGACTGAAGGGGAGGGATTTTATACCGTGGGAGCCCAATTGGAAATGTTTATAACAGGGTTTAGAAACAAAGTGTATGTGTAAAGAAGGACAGTTCAAGTTAAGAGTAATGCCAGTTACAACAGTGAGCTCTATGAGGATTATTGTGAGCTCTATGAGGATTATTTCAGTATTCTCAACAAAAGTAGAGCACCCAGGTGGACATCTTTTATTGGCTGTTGGAAAGATTATTAGCTCTGCTTTTAAAAGATTTAGTTTAGGATGGCGGGAAGACATCCAAGATGAAATGACAGAAAGACATTGCATGGGATACACAGTCAGGGGATATGTGTATTTGTGTATCATCCACACAGAGATGATACTGAAATCCAAATGACTTTATTAGCTGCCCAATGGAAGTGGTATAGATAGAGAAGAGCAATGGATCTAAAACTGAGCCTTGTGGTACTCCAACAGACAGGGGAAGTGCAGGGTAGGTGCAAAAAGCAAAGCTTATTCCGTAGTCTGGATCTGGTCTAATATAGACGAAAGATACAGACATTAATTATTTTTTGGATGGAAAGAAGAGTTTTCCAACCATTACAGCATTCCCTTCCCCCTCACCCACACTTATGCCAGTTTACATTTAGTTTTGTATTCCTTACAATAAATACTAATAAAAATATAAAATAAGTTAAACTTGATTAACTTGATTTTGCAACATAAATTAATATCAATAAGTTCATTTAAATATGATAGGCCTGATCCTGATTTAAGAAGTTAAAGTTACCATTACAATTTTCTTAAATCACTTCCTCAGAATGTACAAAACTTATGGCTGACCCCTACCTTAACTACTTCAAACATAGATCTATACAGAAGTGTGCATAGGTCCTCATTCCATTCTATACTGTACAATATACATGCCTCCCTTGAGGTAAATCTGTATGTATGGAATGAAGCACACAGCAGACTAGTTTCTATATCTGGACACGTGCAGTATGAAAGGATAGGTGATATAAGTATGTCAGGTATCATTTATAAATCTGAATCATCTTCTTATGGCCTTCTTTGTTTTTCTTCAGGATTGCTGTCTGCTTGCACATTCCACCATTGCTAACACGAGAATGTGAAGAGTTGTGGTCTTCGTCTAGTCCATGCTGTTGCTATGTTTATCTTCATCTGTTCATCATGTAAACCTTTGGTCATTAAACAGTTTCAGCCCCAGTCATTGGTGTGTACCGTATGTTTTGTGATAAAGCACTGGTATGTTATGGAAATAACATTTCTTGTCTAAAAATGTATATTGGAGAGATCTACTAGACGCAGTTATACCTGAATGACGTTATGTCTGAATGAGGTTAAAACTGCAGATAATACAATAACTTTTGACAAGGATCTATGTAAAGCAGAAACACAACAATATTGGTATGTGATAATATATGTAACATTCATAGTAACATAGTTGATGAAGTTGAAAAAACACACCAATCCATCAAGTTCAACCTATTTTAGTTCTCCTGTGATCTTACAATTGTTAATCCCGATGAAGCAACAGCCAATCTGGTTCAATTTGAAAAAGCTGCCTAATGACTAGGGTAAGTGTTTACAGGTTGTAACCCTGAATTAAATGTGTCTAACCCTGTCTTAAATATATCTGTTGAATCAACCATCACAAACTGCCATTCCATCTTGACTGCCCTTGGTGTAAAGAACCCTTTCCTCTGCTGATTGTAAAACTTCTATTCCTCTAATCTTGGGTGAATCTTGGTGGGTGGGTGTCGTCTGTACAGTCCTTGGGGTAACAAGTTCTCGTAAAAGTTCTCTGTACTGAACCCTGATCTATTTAAATTTAGTAATCATATCTCCTCTTTTCTAAAGTAAACATTCATAAACTTGATAGCTTTCCATATTTCTCAATACCTTAAATAAAAAAATGAGTGTCAAAATGACATGCATCTTTGGCCATTTTTATACTGTACATACATACATACAATATCTTATTTGCCCTTGCTGCTGCTGATTTTACATTAAGCCCTGTTGCTAAATAAATATTGGCTCCCATCGCTGAAAACGATAATATCTCTCAACGCCAATATAGTCATGACAGGAGTCATAGACATCGAAATAAGGATGGCGAGGGAGTGGAGCACACCCTCTCCCCAAATCTGAAGGAGACACCATGTGAAAAATGCAAGTATAGTGCAATTAGTATACAGAAGCCAGTCCAAGAATTTCAATGGCAAATCAGTATAAAATCTTGGATAAGTCGTATGGATCGCATCTTCCTCTGAATAAGATTCAGCTGTACTACACAAATCATAAAGGAATTAGAAAGAAACAAGAGGGTACTCCATAGTAGATAAAGGTTTTTCAAATTTTAATTCAGGTAAAACTTCACAGTAGTATTAGTACTGGATAAAAACTTAAACAGTAGCATGTAAAAAGGCAACAACTGGTACTCATCAACGCTCACTGTAACGATCTTCCAAACACAGGTTCCCGTGGCTAGTTCTTGTAGTAACAAGAAGTGATGTGTGCTGGCGTGAAGCTCCTCAGCGAGTTTTGTCATTGTATCGAGGAGGGGTGGCACAGTTTAAAGTCATGCTTGGACATTAACCCATTCATTGCCAATGCATCATGCTGAACATGAAATAGGCTATAGCCCTTAGCCACAGTACTTATAATAATTATATAACTTATTTCAAGCTGAAATAGAAAGAAATTAAACTGTATCTAGGTACCAGCACCAACAGACCAATATTTACGGGTACATTATAACAATCTAACTTTTCCTCTCAGCCCAACAAATATCCCTTTATAATACTAGCAAAAAAAGATAATTAAACATACATAAAGGAAACATAATTAATAGAGAATTATAGCTAATAAAGTACATTAAACTGAAGTAAAACAAATGAAAGCAAATTAAAACAATGTAAAGTAAATTAAATGAAAATAAATAAAATTAGAGTAAAGTAAATGAAATTCATGTAAATTAAAGTAAAGTACTTTAAATTGCAGTAAAGTAACGTAAATTTTCCCTGGTATGCCACCCAAGAAAAAAAAGAGGGTTAGATGAAACTACCCAGGTATAATTTGCACAAATTGGTACAAACCCAGGTAGTTCACTTCTAGCAACATGAAACCTTAAAATCACATGGTGAGACAAGCGAGACAGAAGGAACTGTATGGAAGCATCGCAGCAAAAATGTCACTTGGGAGAAAGGGAAGTGCAGGAGGTTTTGTTTGCTTGCAGATTTTGCAAGTGGGAAGTTAATCAGCATAAACTGTGCCCCTATGCCACCACTCATCTCCTGGCTGTGCCCCTATGCCATGCACTCATCCCCTGGCTGAACCCCTTTAATATGACATCGCTTTTCCAGCCAATAAGAGGTCCTGTTCTCATCATTGTTCTGCTCTGCAAGCAAGCACACGAGGGTTAATCTGAACAGTGTTGTATTTCATAATAACCCAGGAAATTCCAAGGTAAAAATGGTAGTCTAAAGGCTCTCAGCCCAGGCCAGCTGGTATTTCAAAGCTGGTAATCAGAACATGGTATAAGTCTCACTCTGTTGTCAGTACGACTCTGGAACTACTAACACTAACAGTAGCTTCTTCACAGGTCTTTTCCCTACACTCGCCAAACTGAAATGGTGTCCAGCATTTAGGAAGTGACATAAATCCCCCAAAAATTGTGAGAACTGTAATTTGGAACAGTCAAGTCAGTCCAAACCATGTGTTTTTTTTTCAATCCAAAACCGCGAGATCCGACAAAATTGACTGAATGCAAGAATTATTTTTTCAACCCATGGATCATAGGGTTCTCAACTTTATTAACATCATTACACTATGTTTATTGAGATAGTCAGTGCTTAAAGTGGTTCTATAGAGGTGGTGGAACTCACCCCCCCTTGCCCCATCCTTGGGTGTCACCAGCCCCTCCTACCTAGCAGATGCCACACCCCAGTCCCTCCCCTTTTTACAAGTGCATTTTTTTTTAAACCACGCAGTATATATTTATAAGCCGATTAATGTACATTAGGATTGAAACAGAGCAAGTATTAGCAATAACGTTTTCCACCGTCCCCAGCCGCACAGACAGCCTAAGCTCAGCTACCTCAGTGCCGCCGGGAGCTCTGTCCTGAAGCTTGTCATTAATATGTAGTGTTACTTATAGGGGTTTATTTTACAGATGTTCACTGACGCCCGTGTTTTGGTTTTTGTATTTTTTGCAAAAATTGGTCAAAAATTGTTAAAATCACATAATTTGGCTCTTTATTGTTCCTGTAGTATTATTACCCCATTAACAATCATTTCCAGTAAATTCTAGTGAATTCTGAGCACCTCACATGTAACAATATTATTTTCATACAGCTCAGGCCAAACGCTGCAGC
>JABWIB010001995.1:30508-45166 GCA_016617825.1 Platyplectrum ornatum | reverse complement strand
CCTGACCTAGATCATCCACCATTGTTTTCACCCCGCCTGGTGTGTCTACCCTGTTACATATCTTTGTGTCACGAATGTGAGTACTGTGTTTACATGTACGACCATCTGTTCAACTCTTTTGTCAATCTTCTGTGCAGCGTAGGTGAGAAGATCTGTAGAATGTGAATGGATTCATCATTGTTTCATCAGGTGGTTAGAAAACAAGATGATCTCAGATCATGCTGCTATATTAGCATAATGTGGATCAGTATAGTAAATAGGGCTTGTAATCCGTGTAAACTGTCCGAGCCATCACATCTTCAATATGATCACATAGGTGTGTATTCAGCTTTATGTTCATGACTCCTATCAAGCTGATTTCAAACAGGATAAAAATTGTACATAAATACTTCATCAAATGGTTTATTTATCGTGTAGATATACAGTAATCTGTACAATAATCAGTGCTTGTACTGTTCATATAAAGGCTTTCTTAGTATATTCTGTTTTATTTTTTTCCTCTAGACTCCTTTAAAGAAGACAAAAGAGCTGATTGCTGATCTCGGAATAACATTTACAAATGCAGTAAGCTTTCACATGTTTATACAATATGGTTCAACTAATAGTGACTAGTGTTAATCTGCCAGTGTTAAATATATATATATATATATATATATATATATATATATATATATATATATATATATATTTCTATGTAATATTGAAATGTTGGACAGAGAAGAGTTTGATTTGTTGTATTATTTTTGACCACTGTAAGAATTTATTCTAACTATATGAGAAATATTAGGAATCCAATCCATGGCTGCTGACTTTTGTACACGTTCTTTTAACTATGTGATTCTCATGCATTATGTTGCCCTTTTTTTGCTATTTTTGGATACTTTCCATTGTGACTCCATTAGTCACTGTCCTGGATGATGCAGGTATGTGAGCACGCTGCTGGGTCTGTTACAATAACAGTCCACATAGCTGAATCTGACTTGCAGCCTTCTTATGTCTCCTGCTGTGCGGCAGCGTTGTCCTCTCTGTCTCCAGATACCAGAGCGGCACACATTGTTCAGAGCTATGATGGAGCTAAAGTAAAGGAGGGAGAAGAGAATGACACTGCCTTGCTTTTTCTGGTGCTAGTGTATTGATATACAGTGGTATTATAATACTAATTTATTATTATACGATAATTTTTTTTACTATACTCTGCAATTCAACATTGTTTTAGTAAAGTGCTTACAATTCTGAATTCACCCCTTTATATGTCCTTTTTGCTGATACTGGGAATATTTACTTGTGTTCTTTTTGCCTTTAGTACGTTGGAAGTGCCCTTTGCTGCCCAAGCAGAGCGAGCATTCTGACAGGGAGATACCCGCATAACCACCATGTTGTTAACAACACAATAGAGGGAAACTGTAGCAGCAAGGCCTGGCAGAAGACACAAGAGCCACATACCTTTCCAGCATTTCTCCAGACTGCAGGTTACCAGACATTATTTGCTGGAAAGTACTTAAATGAGGTACTGTCACTTTGTTCATTCTAAGGAATTTACCCTTTTGCTGTGTGAGGGTGTTTTTCCTCAGTTCATTGTCTGCTTTAAATTGTTGTTACTTTTTCTGCAGACATATCTTTATTTTCATTATTTCTGTAGATGATACAAATATTTAGAACATACATTTGTGTAGGACTGACGAGTGTAACTTATTGTGTTACAAACAAGTGGTGGATCTTGCTTTTCCTCACTGCAGTGTCAAATAAACACTAGGCCCTAAATTTACTAAGCAGGGAGATTGAAAAGTGGGGATGTTGCCCATAGCAACCAATCAGATTCAAGCTCACATTCTCCAGTATGTAGCATGCAACTGAGAGTTTGAATCTGTACCACAAGAAATTAAATTTGTATAGGACTGCCGCGTGTATGTTCTAAATCTTTGTATCAACTATAGAAATGATAATCTCCCTGCTTTTAGGCCTTGTAAATTTAGGCCTTGTAATGAAGCAGCCAACACCACAATACATAATCCTGCAATATATCTGGCAGACAGTGACTGCTCTCATTCACTACATGGGCTATGACATATAGATTGGTGACTGACTGTCCAAAAATGTTTTCCTTACATGATGTTGCTCTAGAGGGACAGACATTTTCCTAAATGAGATCATTATGGTGAATGGAGTCTAATATAGGCCATGCACTGCTGGGTAATTACAATATTTAAATAAGCACTAGGGAAATGATCTCCCCACCTATTGGAGGTAACGTTCCTCTAGTCACACATGACCCATTATGGAGCCTTTGAAACATAATGGGTATTCCTTACATAGGGAAGAGATGCCCTTCTGCAGACACCTGTTTTGGGGAGCTTGCCCCTCATCGCTAAGCGTCCTTTAATGAAGCTCTAGGGGGATAGACGTTCTCCTTAAGGAGCGCCCCATTACAGTGTATGGAGTCTTATAGGCCATGTTTGCTCCTTTGGTAATTACAATATTCAGATAAGTTCTAGAGAATTGAGCTGATATCCAGCACCATCTATTGCAGGTCACGTTCCTCTAGTCACATGATGTTAATAGCAGTGGTGTAAATTTTACATATATGAATATATTATACATATTACCTGCTTAAGACAATGTGTGTTTAAAAATGTAAGAAAACAACCTGGTGGAATTTGTACTCTTTATCAGCCTGTAGTCAGTTCAAAATCATTGTGGTTTTATAAATGACATAATCATGTGTTTGTTTAATACAGTATGGGGTTGAAGATTCTGGTGGAATAAGCCATGTACCTCCCGGATGGAGTTATTGGTTTGCTTTGGTGAGTAGCAATACAGTGACTAAATCATTAGTAGCTCTCTCATGAGATCAGTACAAATACACTACTTTATGTAAGTCATATTAGAACACTAAAATGATACATATGGTATTATCATACCCAGTGTTTATCTGTAAACAGTTTTTGTTATGTGACTATAAAATTAAATTCCCATTGCTTGTGTAGTTTGTGGATCTATACTTCCATGCATAGGATTTCCATAGTACATATCAGACTACACACCAGATTTTGCCTTTCATACAGTATATACTCAAGGTGCTAATCCCTTGCACATGATCCTCCTTTTTTTAGGTACACAGGACGTACGAGAGTCTGCAAACAATCAGATAATAAGTAGTCTGCATAAGTGTACTTCTAAAGCTAACACTAAATTATCTCAAAATCATAGAACTATTCTTATTTCATTTGTTCAGGTTAATTCTCCTTAATTTGAAAATAGTGTATAATCACATTTTTCTCCAAAGTGTTCTGTCATGTCTGTTCATTTCTTAAAACAATATAAGTAGCACTTGCTGTAATTATGATTGTACGTTTTACAGTTATTCTCCTCAGACCCCCAGCTCGTATATGCTCTTCCACCACAATATGCCCTATACACTATCCATTACATCTTTTTGCGGAATACTACTTATTTACTAGTTTAGTGTGACATTTGTTTAATATAGCTTGTGATATTCTTTTCATTATCCACCTTAAATTTGTCTTTTTATTGTAGTGTCATGGTTTAACTTATTACCGATTTTCTGGTTAATATGTGCCCAGTTTAAACATTAAGAGTCTCGCCATTCTACTTCAGAAATGTATCTCTCACTACTTTAATGCGTCACTGAGGAGTGAAAAATGTCTCTTGGAAAAAAAACCTAGATGTCGCAATGCGTAAATAAAAGCTATGTTACCAGAAGACTGGGCAGATGGAATGCTCTTATGTGACTTCTTTAGTGTTTGTTGTTCTTATTAAGTACAGTCTGGAGGCAGTCTTTCATTATAATGGGCACCATGCATTGATTTTTTTTTTTCCCCTATAAACTGGTCTTAGTAATAGCCTTAAACAGTCATATTTTAGGTAAATTTTTTACATTCAGGTAAAATAAATACGTTTTAAGCCAGTCAATTGTGAATTTTATTTATGTGGTTTGTGTTTTTTTGTTTAGGAGAAAAATTCCAAATACTATAATTATACACTGTCAGTGAATGGTAAGGCTCGTAACTATGGACAGAACTACAGTGTGGATTACCTGACTGATGTCTTGGTGAGATCTTGTGTTATTCTGGGGTGATACAGACACTGCATATACTGTCCATACACTGCATTTTTGTTTTGGGGGTTACACACACACACACATTCTCACTCAATGTTACTTCCAGGTGATACATTCATTGGATGCTACTTTGGGGTTATACACACACACACATACATACAATTTCTTTGGGAATACATATTATGTTATATTATTGATTTATTAACAGGCCAACATTTCCTTGGACTTCCTAAATTATAAATCAAATTATGAGCCTTTCTTTATGATGATTGCCACTCCAGCACCTCACTCGCCATGGACTGCTGCTCCTCAATATGCAAACACTTTCCAGAATGTCAGTGCACCTAGGACCAGCAACTTCAATGTTCATGGCAAGGTACGTTTCAGACAATGTGCAAAAATGACATTTTCCATGGCATGTATGTATAAAAGACAGTAAGGCTGGGTTGACCAACCAATCCAGTCCTTCCTCCAATGAAACATTGAAAAGAACATGACTAGAGATCCTGAGTTTGCCATTTCTGACAGCAACTACAAAACTGCGACCATAACGTATATTTATGCACATTTTTGTGTTAGACATTGGATATTTTAACTGAATTACCTTTATACAACAATGTCTGGTCTTTTAATGTTTTACTGGAACAACCAGAGCTCAAGTGGGCAATTCAAGGTGGTGGTAAAGCGCTAAACCCTGCCCCTTTTCATAAACCCCGCTCTTCCGCACCAGAGATTTGTGCACTAAAAGCTCCTCCTCTCGCTTAACAAGGGGCGGGGTTATACCAGCCAGAATATACCGGTCTACCCATATTAATTTCCTAATTTTAATGGTGTTCTATAAGTTATGGTATGCAAATAGATATATGGATTAGTGTTGTTTGCAATGGATAGTTTGTGCATATGCACTTACATTGTTATATTTTATCAGCGCAATAAACTGTTAATAAAACATACGAAGCCGAGTATCTAACTTCCTTACTTTTTGTTGGATATTAGCATTATTGCATAGTGTCTGGATTAATTGTGACTGTACATTTACAATTTATTTCTTTTAGGACAAGCACTGGTTAATTAGACAAGCGAAGACTCCTATGGAAAACTCATCTATACAGTTCCTAGACAATGCATTTCGCAAGAGGTAGGAAAGCAGTTACTCTGGAGTACAGTATTAGACTAGTGGTTAATTGCCTGTGCTTACCGGGCATTCTAGTGCAGGTCACACTTAGAAGTCTCATAAATAATCATTCTGTAATATTTAATATTAATAATATTTAATATTCACTGAAACAAAAAGCTTTTTGCTAAAAAAAAATCAGGGCACCCTTAATAGCCTTTCTAGGTCTCACAACAACAACCCTATTGATAAAGTGATATATGCTTCCTTCATTATATATGACTGAAGCATATCCTGAATATGTGCCCGTCTAGCCAGGCTCTAGAGTGACTTAAGGTGTGGTGGTTATTGGTGCTAATGTTTAGAGATTCTCCACTATTGATACTAAGTGGTGTTGGAAGGAGGTTGGCTGTTTTATCTTCACTTATGTAAAGTGTATGAATTGTTCCATATGATCTCCACACACTACATTGAAAATCCCATTGCCATTAGACAGCTATGGTATCGTACAGTAGCATCTTCTGCAACTTCGATTATGTTCAGTGATTCATTTAACATAGCTGTCTAGTGGATCCCATATGTCTGCTCACTAGATGGTGCAGGTCTGACAGGTAATACTGTACATCCATAACATTTAAAAATGAAACCTTTTCCATTTCCTTAGTCTCTTTGTAGATGTACAGTAATATGTTCTGGTCATATATAGTTGTGTGGGTAACACATGGCCATGTTGGTGTTTGCTTTCTGGGAACAGGTGGCAGACTTTGCTTTCTGTTGATGACTTGGTGGAGAAACTCTTGAAAGAACTGCAGGCACGAGGTGAACTGGATAACACCTTTATCTTCTTCACATCTGACAATGGATACCACACAGGTAAATGTAATGTCTTTGATTAAATTATGCATGCTACACACTTATCCTGTCATCTGAAAATCTGATTTTTTTTATTTTTTTTTATTACTAAGACATTTTTTTCTTAAGGCTTTTGTTTTTTTTACTTTGGCTGTTTTAAGTCACTTATCTTGCTACAATGACACTATTACTTATGAACGGTTTCTGGTCTCACCAAGCTTCTGTACTATACCTTGCAGGCCAATTTTCCATGCCAATAGATAAAAGGCAACTCTACGAGTTTGACATTAAAGTCCCTCTACTAGTCCGAGGACCTGGAATTAAGCCTAACCAGATAAGCAAGGTAAATACCAAAGACTCTGTATATACAGTAATAAGCTGGCAAAAGAAATAAAGTGCTTGTGCTCAGAAGTTCATGAGCAATGCAGATATTGTCAGTAAACTCTTTTATGTATCCGTAGTGTTTTATACTGACTTATAGCTCCTGAAAACAGTGATTGAGTAAGTACATGTACTAATTGTCCAAATACCTCCTAATCTCAGAGCCATTGAAAGATTTTCTTTGTCTAAACTCATGTGAGATAATAATCTGGTAATGGTTACCATGCCACTGTTTAACACCTGTGCAGTATCATGTAAGGCAAATCATGTTCATAACATCTAGATGATATATCTGCATAGGGGAATGCGATACCTGCTTGTATATATGGCATAAAATAATTGCTGCTTAAGGGTCGAAAGGACATTTATTGCATGGCCAACATTACTCCAGTTGTATGCTTTGGTTAAAACGGATTGGTGTTTGGCGCATATAACTGCAATCTAAATTTATTTTTATTTTTAAATACTTCAAGAAGGTACATTAAGTAAAGATACTGTTGGAGGCATGTTCAAACGGCATCAACAAAAATGCTAGATTTACAAAAGAAAACTCTTATAGTCTCTGTAATCAGAAAGAAATGACCTTGATTGCGTGTGTCCATTTATATTTATGTACAATAATGTTTGTATCGGTTTATTTCTCTGAAAATGTCCTTTTAAAAACACAAACAAATGTCCACTAAAGGGTCTACAAATAATCAGGCAACATCTATTGCTTTAAGTGTATCCATGTTGTCTGTTCATAAGACAGAAACTGGCAGACCATCAAAGGGGTCATTGAACATGCATGGTAAATGTAGAAGCATTGAGAAACCAAGCCTCGGTAGATACGTTTCTGTTTTTTCAGGCAATATTTTCTTCATCATGGAAGGATTTATAATAGTTTGCATGAAAAAAACGCAAATGGCAGCATTAGCTGAATCTTATTTACCTGGCTGCATTTTCTTTTGCCGTCTGTGGGAGAATTCCAAATGTTTCCCTTTGTTCCAGGGGCTGATTAAAGGAACAGCAGCCAAAAGGAGATGTTTATCTGTACCTCATAAATACCTGTGCTTTATCTCTCCTTTTCAGGCACTTGTTGCAAACATTGATCTAGGTCCAACCATTCTGGATATTGCTGGGTTTGACCTCAATAAGACCCAGATGGATGGGGTGTCTTTCTTCCCTATCTTGGCAAGTATACGATGAGACTTATGATATGTGATATGCTAGTGTTCAGCCATCTGGTTTGTGTTGCAATTAAAGATTTTGAGAAACTTCACTTCATATTAATGTCTTGAAGAATACGAGACACTTTTACAATTTATTTTTCTTTTGCACATACACAGTTATTTTTATTTCATTGCTTTTTAACAAACAAGTACTATTCATGCACCTACAGCCAATACTTTTATGTCACTGCTATGAATCTGTTCTAATATTTAATATTGTGCTTTTGATTTGCAGAGAAACAGTAATGTTACCTGGAGGACGGATCTGCTGATTGAATATCAAGGGGAAGGTGATAATCGCACGGATCCTTCATGTCCTACCCTTGGACCGGGGGTTTCTGTATGTGTCCCTTATAGTTTACATTTGTATTATGTCTCCAGAAATTTTAATAGCAAGATGAAGGATTCAGGCTTATAGTGGTCGACTTTAATTTGAAACACACAAGTTGAAATAGTAATGAATAAAATTCAAAGTATTTATATAATTTTCCACTTTTTACCACTTACAAATGATGTGACAGTTTCCTTTCATATGTCCACTTCTGTTGCCATAGTATAAATCATGATATAGGGAGGAACTCATCTTTTAGGGGCTGACCAGCGTTTGGGAGTAAGGGTAAAACTGGTGCACGTGTAAACAAGGGGAAAAAAAATCCCTAAACATTGAACTCCAGGGGAGGCAAGTATAAACTGTGACAACAGATTAAGGTTAAAAGGTGAAGTTTCCTAGCTCAGCATTGACGCTTTCAGTTTGGGGAAAAAGGAAAGTGTTTTACCTGCATGCAATAAAATGAATTAATTGTATTAATTATCCCCCACTCACATTGAAATATGGATTTGCTCAGCTCTACGCTTACACCTTTACACCTTAAAAAAAAAAAAAAAAAGGTGCCCTTAACCTCTAGGTTGTCCACACTGGAAAAAGTTTTGTAATTAATGTGACTTATTATTATATTGGGCATAAGATTTGTCCAATGAAGTCGTTGAGATTGACTGCATTCTGATGTATCACTGTATGCATCCTGATGTATCCTCTTAATTTATCCATGTGTTCTAGCAATGTTTCCCAGACTGTGTGTGTGAAGACGCCTTTAACAACACGTATGCTTGTGTGAGGACAATTTCCGCAGACCATGACTTGCAGTATTGTGAGTTTGATGATGCAGAGGTAGGTTCAATTATAAAATGTGTTAATGTTTTTTGTTGTTTATATATTATGTGGATATAACCCACAGGTTAGTGGAGACTAAGTGATAGCAGCAAAAAAAGTGTTTGGTGTATGGCTTCATTTGTGCAGACTATACTGTATATTATATTATGTCCTTTCTAATCACATTTTTTTCATGGTTTTACTGTAGGTTTTTGTGGAAGTCTACAATCTGACCGCAGATCCAAACCAGTTAACAAACATCGCTAAAACCATAGATCAAGAGATCCTGGAGAAGATGAACCATCGCCTTATGATGCTGCAGTCTTGTTTTGGAGTGTCCTGTCAAACCCCAGGTGTTTTTGACCCCAGGTACTCCTGTCTATGAAGCAGCCACCTCTTCAAGGTGCCTAATACATGTTTTATTATGTTGGCATTACAAGCATATTGCCTTGTTATCCAACCACAGCAGACAGTTTCTTGCATAAATTTAGACAGCGTTTCCAGCACATCTTTCTGGATGATTTCTCGGGGATAAAAATGAATTTAATTAACTTGTACATGTTTTGGCCTAGTAAATCTTCACCACATTTTTTTCGTTCCTGTAAATTTCTGGCTAGCAATAAGTGCTCTTTATGTGGCTAATATATCTATTTATTGTGTAACTCCTGGAAACGTTTTAAACACAATGTTATTAACATGTTTATTGTGTTCAAATGAACATCTTTGTAGTGTTGAAAATCTTGTGCAACAAATTCCATTGAAAAATATACGTCCCTTTCTAAAAAATTCCAGAAATACAGATTTTAGCTATTCCTACAAATCTAATTTTATTTACCTGCTGTGTTGGTAAAATGCACAACCATATGTGACTTATTTAGTAATTTTATAGATTTTTATGTCTATTTCATTTTGGACAAAATGTCCTGGTATCCTGCAGCCAGCTACTATGTTCTCTGATGCACAGGCCAGCATAAAACTACTAGGGAAAATGAATTCCTGTGCACAGCAGGCAGAACGTTAAGGCAATTATAATGATCTCTGAGGATAAAAGAGGGGATGTTTTGATCTATTGTTTTTCTTATTATACCGTATTGGGAGGGGGGGGTTAGTTCTTAGGAAATAGAAGAATTCAGTGTTTGTTGTAATGAGGTCCAATATTTCGAAAAGTGAGATGAGTATATATCTACGATAATTTATGTATATATTGAAATTGCATAACATTGATGTTCTCTTTTGTTCTACAGGTACCAGTTTGACCCACAATTGATGTTTACAAGCCAAAGGGGTCAAATGTTTGCCAAAAGGTTCTTGAAGGAGCGCTTCTTACGTTAAAGCATTCTGTCTTTACATTCATATGTTTGAAGTAACTAAGCTGGCCCGCGGACAGCTTGTTACGAGCCTTTGAACCTTCAGTGATCTGGCTTATTTCCGTTGTTTTGTGCAGGACCTAATCAAAAGCCAGGCTCCCTTTTGAAATCTGTGAATTGTGTAAATTCTAGTCATGTGTTTTCCTAGAACTGTGTCCTGTCTAGGTAACAACTGACTCTTTCTTCTGCAAGTGATTGACTGGAGAGTTAGGTTATACTGATAAAGGGAACAGACACTATCCTATTCCTACACCTCTCCTAGCCAATCATAAAAGCAATGAAGCTTTGTTATTCACAATAATCCAGTTTGATTATTTCAGCTAAACTTGATTTAAGTGTACTAGTAACTCTTAAAAAAAATCAACTATTTTTTTTAAAATCAAATGAGTATTTTTTATTAAGAAATAACATGTGACATTCTATAAAACCACTAAATTAGGAAACGTATTGAGCTTTCGACGCACTAGACGAATCTGTAGCTTCTTTCCAGTTTCCAGTGTGTTCTAGAGGTTGTACAATGTAATGCCTTAATAGACTGTCTGCCCAGGCTTATCGTGATGATGAGTGTGTGTGTGTGTGTGTGTATTTATCACTCTAATTGTAGTTAAGTTAATTATTTCCTTTAAAAAATATACTGTTTTAAATTATTGCATCTTCTAAAATGTCAGATGGTTAGAAGTGATTAGTATAAATGGAATTTGATGGTAAGGGGCACTTTAGAAATGGCAGATTGGTCTGGGACAGATGAATAGCCTTGTGTCAAATCTTATATATGCTGCTGTCCCTGTATGGGTGTATGGGTCTTTTTCTTGTTTACCCAATGGTAAGACTTAAATCCAGTGATCTATATTTTCACACACACCATTATATTGGTATAAACATATGTTTGAGGAGAGCTTCATACTGCTGTTTATAATTGTCATGTGTTTCATATTCGGATATTTATCCATGAAAAAGGGATGGATGCTAAAGGAATTATGGGTAGACTACTAATAGCTGGCTCATAAGTTCCTATTTCACCACCACATTTTTCCCAGATCCAGTGTTGAAAATAAGATAAGTTCAGGAGAAATAAAATAAATTTTATTGTTTTGTATGATGGGAGAATACTTTTCTTTTGCATACTGCACAGTTACGAACCACTTTACTGTTACACTGTTATTTAGACTTGTTCCAGGAAACATCACCTCTCAACTCTAAATGCTCAACTGATTATAAGTTGTAATATAAGCAAGGTTATGATTTAAATGAATATTTATTGGCTGATATTCAAGTTATGCAGTTCAGGCTTTATACATATGAATGATACATATGAATGCCTGTAACAAATTTCACTAACTCCTCTCCTGAATAAACAGGTTCTGTCTGGTGGAATAAGTGGAGTGACAGCAAGTATGTGTGTAGTATGTTAACATTCTTTGTTCACTTTGTCTGTTTGTAGCTTCCTTTCTTGCAATGTGAAATGGAATAGGTAGCTGCATTGTCATATGGCCACATAGTAACTGTATAGAATTCTCAACAAGTAGACCATGGCCAGTTGGGATGAAGCTTTTGCTGGTATTACTTACACTGCAACATAGCAACTTGCATAACATTCTTCAATATGATTTTTTGCATGAATTTGTGTGATTTTATTTTTGTAGGATTTCATCTTTTAGATTTGCAGTTACATATTTATATTTAATTATTTTCATTTCTTTACCTTTGAAGAATCTAGATCTATTTCCATAAACAAGAAATTAGTATAGTTTGATTGGAGTGCATTGATATAGTGTTAGGTCTATGGTATATTAAGTATCCATAAACGTATTTGGAGCAATGAAAGGGCTGTTCTTTGTGTCTTGGGGGGGTTTGTTTGTTTTTTATGCTTTCTCAATCTGTATATTTGCACTTTCATTCTTCATAAATTAGCTCTAACAAAAAATGGTACAAAATTAACTTACATTTTATAATTAATGGCATGGGTTGTTAGGTATTCCTGCTTAAAACATAGAACACCTTTCTATTGGGTTTTTTTTTTTTACACAGAAAACATACCATTATTCCTATTTTTCTGGTGTTAAAGAGCTACAGTACCTTTTACTATACCTTTCTCTCTTGTTGAAGAGTAGAATTAGGGTATTGAAAAGGCCATACACCTTTTTAATGCATATCACATTATCTNTTTGGGATTACCACAAATAGATCTGTAACACAATCAAATGAGCAAACTAAAAATATCAAAATGTATAGTTTCCTCATGAGCCCAGTAGTTACATGCAGATAATGGGGCTGATCCAGAGTAAGGGAGTAAGGGTAAAATAGGTGCAAGTGTAGAGCTGGGCAACACCAAGCATTCAACTGCAGGGGAGGCAAGTATAAACTGAAAACTCTCATTAAAAACTGAAACTTAAAGCTATTCAGTGAAAGAGAAAAATTTTCTGCCTGCATGCAATAAAATAAATTAATGAATTAACTTGCATCCCTCACATTGAAATATAGATTTGCCTAGCTCTACACTTGCATATAAAAATGGAGCCCCAATAATTGCAGTGGTTCCCTTTGCTTCTGCTGAGAGAGCTATGGCTACTACAGGGGGTAGCTTTATTAAATTTAGTGAATGGAAAAGTGTAGATGTTGCCCATAGCAACCAGACTCTAGATGACATTCTCTAGTATGTAATTGGAATGTAAGAGCGAGAATCTAATTCCTGCAATTTAGTAAAGATAGGCAGAGGTGTAGTCTCAAGCCTTGCCATGGAGACAAGTCTGTGGATCATCTCACTGGAGCACAGATCTTTGTTAGGACACTTATTATTTAGCTTGTCTTCAGGGGTTGAGATACTCACAATATTCAATTAGAGTATAAATGACGTGTTTTATCATTTTTGAGAGCAATGTTCTGTTTAATGAAACCATTACTTTGCACTGGCAATTTACAATTGGTAGACAGTATTTTTATTTGTGCTTGTTTGTTTGTGATCTTCAGATAAGAAATCGTACCTTGCTTTTCTTTATTTTCTTGTCATATTCATTAGTAAGTGTCCTTTTATCTAGACCCTGTTCACTGCTGCACTTTTCAATAAAATATTATTTCTGTGTGTGTGCTGTTTCTAATTTTAATTCACAACTTCTAAGGGGACTTCAGTTAGTGTTTGTGGTACAACACAATTTATTCCACTAATTTGTAATCATCAATGGTACAATTTAAACCCATGGGCTTCTAATATTTCTACATCTGAAGGCTGCCCAATGCTAGTAGGTACAACAATGACATTTGTTAGCACAAGGAATAAATACAGTTTATGCTGCTGTTAAATAGGTATAGATATACAATGTTTGTGTGAAAGATATACAGTGTTTTTATAGCATTTTCATCATTTTTTATGACAGGGGTTGTCAACGATTGGTACATGAAGCTTTGTCTAGCGGTACACAAACCAGCTGGGTAAAGTTGTAAACAGCCATTATTTAATTTAACAATGAGCAACAGGAGATGGAAGAAAATAGATTTAATAAAATATGTTGAATTGCATATGTAAAAAAAAATAAATAAAGAAAGCTAATTGGGACAATAGATCAGTGGTTCTTGACCTGATTCTCTACCATTGTTCTATGGTATCAATACATGCCAACCATTTAATGGATCAGCAAATTGTCTATTTGCAAGCTTTCAATCCACACTATGTACCCTGATCTGCAGGTACATCAGCTTTCACTGTATCGTGATGTCTTTCTGCATAGATGTATGGCTAGCAAAGATGTCGGTCATCTCTTCAGCAGACTATTTAATATTTGTACTTGTCTTTTTTTGTTGGATGAGTTTGTGTTTCCTATTTAAATGCAAAGAGTGATTTTTACATTTTATTACAAAAATAAAGTATTCTGTAAACAACAAGCTACAAAGAGTTAAAATGTGATTTAAAAAAAAAAATGCCCGCCCAATGGGTCTGTGCTATTTGTCTTTTTCTAAGACTACAAGGAAAGGCAGATCTGTGTTTCCCAAGTACAGTTTGTCTTGGTGTTCGTAGACATCACTTATTGCCCATGTTACACTCCCATCTGGATCATGGAAACTGTCCACTATTTCTCCATATTGGTTCACCTCCAGGAACAACCCATGCTTCTTCAACAGCAAGCCGTACGCTGCCAGAGGCGTAATCTGTAAATAGCCACAAATGTATAAAGTTGATTTGAAAAACTTGTCTTACACCCTTTAGAACATCTAGAAGTTGTGGGACTTACTTGTGCCTGAAAAATTTAAGGTAAATAAATCTCTAATCCATATGCAATTTTCTAAAAAGTTTGAACTTGGAAGTTACCTTCCAGCTTCAGCATATACACAACATGGCTTCTCTCTTTTTTTTTTTTTTTTTTTTTCCCATTTTAATCCCCACAAAAACCCGGATCGGGTTGGGCACACTGCTGGCAACCAAAGTCATACCCGGGAATAACCCTACAACAAAAATCCTGGGTCTGTAGACACTAATATTTGCCTAACTGGGAGTATAACAATACATACAATGT
>JABWIB010001995.1:16775-28285 GCA_016617825.1 Platyplectrum ornatum | reverse complement strand
ACCCCCCCTGCAATTCATCATGGTTTTACCCACTCGTAACTTTATGCTCACAAATCTGGATCCAATCCATGTCAGAATACATATATACATGTTCAACAAACATGGGTTGGTCCAGTCCTCTGGACTATCCACTTACAATTACCTTGCACTCATCAGAAAATAAATGAAGTGGGTGGGCAAATGTATGGACACAGAAGTAGTCCTAACAACCGCATCATATACAGACTGTGGAGTGATAGTAGTGTGTACCCACTGGAACGCCCACAGTCTGATGCACAAGCAGTAGAAATAAAACTTGTCAGTCTTCCTTGTCACTACTACCAAAGACATGGACTAAGAAAGAGAATGTAAACTGAATGCTATGTCTTATATAAACGGTCTTTCAGCCCATCACTGTATAATGACGTCCCACAATCTAAAGATTAAAGATATTTTAAGGACAGCGAACATATACTAAAAATAGTTTGTCCAATCATTTGCTTTAAGAAGACTAGAAATAGTGCACACATACATTTCATAATTAAGCAGCATACACATTCTTCATGTATAAATATAATATTCTGAGTACTCACCACAACTAGATATATTTTTCCCCATTTGGGTAATGACATTTAACTGTTCTCCGTGAATCATCCATAATTTTCCATCCACAGTGCCAGTATAAAGGTTTCCTGTAACAGAGGGTTAGCGACCAAGATTAGAAACAGTTTCTAGTTAAAAAGAACACAACTACTGGTAATTGTGCTATGAACACTATATAGAAATGTACTGATTACTGAATAAAAAGCAGATCCAAATACAGGTACAAACCCAAGAGTGCTACACTTGGCATGGATGCCTACACTTACAATGTCATGACACTGATGTATACATGGAATGGAAAGTGCCTGCAATCCTAGTGCACAGAAAATGGGACGATATTTGAGCTAATGACCCAACTCAATAGCCTTATAGATTTGTTTCCCCATTAGCATTTGCATGCCTCATGTGGTCCAGGGTAAGAAATGTGTTCATCATCACCTTCTTGATCACTGGTAAATGACTCTGGCCCTTTCAGCTGTCCAGAAAATTGTCTTTTTCCTTGGTGTAATTTCCTGTTTACAGCCAGAGGTCCTATAAGTGGTGGTGGTCTGTCAAACCTAAATTAGTCAGAAATATGAAATTAATATTACTATAATCCAATGTACAATACAATGTGCATACAGTATTTAACAAAACTAGATTTTAGAAATTTCTTTTGGGAGGAAGGTGTGTTAATGACCAACATTTACTCCTCCCACCTCCCTGTATTGTCACCAAACCTATATGATTTCTCCAGAACCACCATTCTTCTCTGATATTTTCCCTCTATATTGCTCTCCAGTCACCACCAATGATTTCCCGCACACCCATGTTCTCTTTAACCCATCACTCAACATTCCTATTTTCTTTCTACCCTCACTACTGTCTTGCCTCGTCTTTTGTCTCTTTACTCTGCTCTAACCTGTCTAGTAATGTACTCACCTTGAAAACTACTCTTCTGTGTTTCTTCTCTTTACTGTTCACACACACACACACGTATATGGGTGTACATGCACACAAGCTCGCACGCACACACACACTTACATGAGCATACACGGACACACACACTTACATTGGTGTACACAGACACACACAAACTTACATGTTCTAGCACACATACACACACACAACCTTACATGAGCGTACACACACACACACAACCTTACATGAGCATACATGGACACACACACTTACATGGGGGTACACACACTTACATGAGCGTACATGGACACACACACTTACATGGGGGTACACACACATATACACACACACACACTTAAATAGGCGTACACAGATACACGCACACCTGCAGCTGCTCCTCTCACTGCATTTCAGAAGTGTACACTCATTAGATGATAGCAGAGCAGGCACATCTATCTGATTCTATGATATGCGCGGTGACATCTTACTAGCTTGATTAAGCTATTGCCACTTACATTAAAGGCTCTGGATCGATTGGTGACGGCAGCAGGTATATCCCGACAATAGCAGCCACAAGAGCAGCAGAAAAGCCGCACCGGAGATACCTATTAGACATAAATATATACATATGAGAATAAAGAATACAAATCCACATTCATGTGATGCTATAATATTATTACGGGAACTTTTTCTGTAAAATCCCGAAGTAGCTAAAACTATGATAATATGAGCAGCAGTTCTAGATGCAACTACTTGGTCTTATTATCATCATTATTATTATTAATAATAATAATAATAATATGATGCATTGTTTCTTGCAATCACCTCTCGATGAACATTAATGTTTCAGTTTCCTCAATGTCCACATCCATGACAATGGTGATAGTTTCTGTATACTATTCCATCCTGTGAGTGGTCATATAGACAGCACACCATTCTACAAGCATTGAAATAACGATAAAGCTGCACACAGGCTGATGGATGTACACAGTGACCGATCACACGCCGCCTCCCTCGCCCTATGTGACCCGATATATCCCGCTACCGTAACCCGGAGACCATGTGTGTACTATATATATGTATATACACGCCGGTCACCTTATCGTACATATACACGCCGCCCGGTGCCCGCTTACATGGTGGACGTGCTGTGTGCGGTCTCCCGGCTGCTGTACAATAACATCCGGGCTGTGAATGGGGTCACACAGAGTGCGCGGCTTCGCTATAAGGACATATGTGCTGGTGATGGGACACCTGCTCCAGGATATGCTCCCAGATACAGTCTCCTCAGACTTCCCAGTAATCCTCTTCTTCCTGTGGTAATCACATATACAGGCTCCAGGATAATGTGCACATGCGCCTGTTATAGGCATTGTCCTTTCTAGTATAAGAGGGAACAGGTTCCTCAGGGGTGCTGGGTAGATCCCCAATGGGCTATACCCAGCACTAGTCTCTGTGTGGACACAAACCAACCAACCTTATACTGCTGCCACATTTCTCAGTTGCCCACTGTCACTATTAGAGTTGAGACCTGGGCCTAAATTTACTAATATGAGAGATTGAAAAGTGGAGATGTTGCCCATAGCAACCAATCAGATATGAGCTTACATTCTCCAGTATGTAAAATGAATCTGAAAGCTTGAATCTGATTGGTTGCTATGGGCAACAGCTTCACTTTTCAATCTACCTGCATTTTCCTTGCTTAGTAAATTTAGGCACAGGGTCTACATTTTACTATGTGCTGATGAATACGTCTTGTGCTGCAATTTAAACCAGCAGATTTGTTTGTTTATTTTTTGATATATGGGTAAAGTAAGATAAACATCCTTTTACAGAGTCAGTATACTATAATAAAAGAGTGAGAGTTGAAGGTTCCGGAGACCATATATCAGATCCATTCTCTGGGTGGCAATGTATCTCCATCGCTCACTGACTGTGTGTGGTTACTGCTATTACACATAGCTCTCTTACAATTCTCCTGCAGATAAATGCCAGCCAATGGTAATAACAGGAAAATAAAGAATGTACATTCCTGGCTTTAGTGTTTGGAGACTTGTGATAATTTATGAGATACCGTGTAAAAATCACATACTAGCTATTACTGAAAAATGACAGTATTAAAAAAATGTTAATGACGCTGAGCAAGCACATGCGAAAGGAGCATACCCTTCCCTCTACCCTCACCCCTCACATAGTTCCATGGATACTAGAGTCTCTGCCAGAGGAGACCTTCATAACCTTGGGACTTGCTCATTCTAAATCCATGCAGAATATACTTGGATAAATAAATAGCCTCTGGGGAAAGAAGCAGAATCTGTAGCATCATCTATTGTAGGAGGCGTTCCTCTAGTCATATCTGACCCGCTAAGGAGTTATTGAAACACAACTGGGAATATATGCCAAGCCAGTAGCCAACACTTCCTTAAGGAAGAGTTGCCCATCTACAGACAGCTGTTTTGGGGTGCTTGCCCCTCATCAGTGTAGAGCAGGGATCTGGCAGGCTGATGAGAGCCCTACCATGTAGCTCAAGGGGGATAAACATTCTCCTTATGGAGAATTACCAATAAGGTATGTGGAGACCTACAGGCCGTCATTCTCCACTAAAATTGAAATAAATAAATAGCCTTAAGGAGAATGTCTATCCCCCTCGAATATACTTGGAAGTACAAGCTCCACGAATGGATCGACTCTGTTTTCACTATATGTAGCCAGGGTCCAGTTTTCCATGTTGTCTCATCCCTTTTAGGCTAAATTCTACATTTCTACTACTGCTAGTCCTGCTGCTACATCTGCAGCATGGATTGATTTCACTACCCTTAGCATCTGCATACCAAGCAGTAGTAAAAGAAGGAGGTTTCCACATAACCCAACAAATGATAAGCCTGACAACATAGACTATCCTCTCAGCCGCCAACATCCCCCAAATATCATATGCATATGTGGACTGTGCTACTAAGGAAGTTATTGAACTATTTCCTGTACAGAAAACCTCTAAATGTACTGCCTCTAGAATCAGCTCAACCTGGTCTGAAGAACAAGATGCGTAAAGGTTGAGCTCTTCCATGATATGGCCAAAATGAAAGACTCTATGATCACCCCAGGATGGTTATCTTCGGGACCTTAACTATATAGATATGTGGTATTCAGTAGCACAGAACTGCTGCTAAGCTTCTCTAAAAGAGGAAAAGCCCACTAGAGTCATTCCACTTATGAGTAGAAGGTGCAGGTGTTTTATTAAGAAAGCTTTGTATGGTTAAGTAGTAGTATGGTATATATGGAAATGTAACATGCCTATAAACCTTGAAAAGTGATTTATAAATCAATTAAAACTTTTTACTCCAGCCTTCGCGGGATACAAAATTAACGTGGATAAATCGGAGATCCTGCGACTGACGGGTGACTGGACTCCCCCTCCCTCCTCTACATTACTCACAGCCTTTCCAATAGCCCCCAACAAATTAAAATACCTCGGGATTNTTATCCCTAATAAACTTGCCAAATTATATAGCCTTAATTACACTGCTACTTTAGAAGCGATTCAACAATCTTGCAGTAATTAAATCCATAATATTCCCGAAACTCACATACCTTTTGCTGATGCTGCCCCTAGCACTGACTGCGAAAGATGTACGCCGTTGCCACTCACTCTTCTCTACATTTCTATGGCGAGGGAAGCGTCCCAGAATAGCCGCCCGCAGACTGCAGGTTTCCCATGCTAATGGGGGCATCCAGCTTCCCAATATTGAAGCGTTTGGACTGGCGGCACTCTTTCGATATGCTACTGACTGGCTTCTTTGCCGTGATATATATGTTAACCTGCATTTAGAGTGGACACTATTTTCTCCATACTCTCCGGGGACACTTCTACACCTCCCTAAAACTAAAATACCACNGCACCTCCTCTCCAACATTCTCTTTGTAGACACGTATCGAGCTTGGCACAAGCTTTCTCGCATATTGGACTGCACTCCTCANATCACTAGATACATCTCTTTCTGGGGCAACCCCATGTTTCCTCCTGGACTGGACGGTATGGTTTTTGTGCAATGGCGATCCAAGGGCATTCTAACCATCAGAGATGTTTTTGACCCCGGTGGCCAGCTGGCCTCTTTTCAACAGCTCCGAGACTCATTCCAACTGCCCCATACCCATTTTTTCCATTACCTTCAAGTCCGCCACTACATTCTCACACTCATGGACAATAAAACACGATGGCCCCACGCGAACACACTGGACACANTTCTTAATTTTTTTCGTACGAATAAATTCAAAATTCGCCATATTTACGCAGATTTTTTACCTAATGATATCCCCAATCTCTGGAACAAAATGTTCTACACTTGGCAACGGGACATCCCTGACCTTGACTCACCTGAAGCCCTCATTTCTGGGTATCAACGTGCCAGGAAGTGGCTGTTCTCCGCCCCCTTGATTGAAACCCACCTCCGCGTGCTTAATAGAGCATATATATCACAACACCAGAGACATAGATATCTCCCGGAGACTGACACGGTTTGCCCAAAATGTAAAAGGGACACAGCCACTTTCTTTCATAATAAAAAATCTCCAGATTCTGGGACAAGATACTGTCCTTCCTAAAGGACATCCTACACACTAGCTTACCCAAACACCCCATACCTTGCTTCTCTGTAATTTTGATCAATAGAGCTCGCACCTTATTACACCATCTCTCGCCTCACTTAAACCTTGGATGACATTGGTAATCACTCTTGCACATACCGCCATTCTCCGACACTGGATCTCCTCTGCCACTCCGAATGTGACACAACTTAGATGGAAATTACATGCCGTTTTATACTTTGACCGCCGGGCAGCATTCCCCGACTCTGAAACTAACGTCCATAAATTTGTAGCCAAATGGGGCGCATACATTGCTACACTGCCCTNGGCCACACAACACACGGTCTACTCCGTTTTTCGGCCTACTACCTGGTATCTCCTGAGATCCCTTGACACTAACGAAGCTGCAAACTGTTCTCCATAGGCACTGAAGTTGTATCCCAGCCCCCCCTCCACCACCGGGATGCTTATTGTTTCTCTCAGCTATGTACTTGCATCACTGTCATCTGGATAGGAGCCCTAATTTGCCCATTGCGCTACTTCCTTCTGCCCTCCCTCCCCCCTCCTCCCATCTCCCCCATGTTTTCTGTTTGATGTTTATTGTTTGTTGTTTGTGTACACTGTATCACCTACTGGTGCTGTTTCTTTTGTAAGACTTGTACACTTCTATATTGTAAAATCCTAATAAAATGTTTTTGAAAAAAAAAACCCTTTTACTCCAAATATATAAAATCCATAAACATAATCATACATAAATATATGAGTTGCCTTCCTATGGCGGCAGGTATATATTAAGGTAAATGGCATCTCCTAAACCTAAAGCTAGGTACACACGGTAAGATAAATTGTATCCAATCGAAATATTTTTCAGGAGTTTGCAAAACCATGTTGAATTACAGGGGAGGTAAATTGAATTAATTGCAATCAGTATTACAGGTGACAGATGATGTTTTCTAGCACAAGACTTATAACAGTGTAACAGTAACGCTGGTCATACACTATAAGATAAATTGTTCCAATCAAAGGATTTTTTCAACAATGGGTAAAACCATGTTGAATTGCAGGGGAGGTAAAATGAATTTAACTCCCCTGCAATTCAACATGGTTTTACCCACTCTTGAAAAATCTTTTGATTGGATACAATTTATCTTACCGTGTGTACCTAGCTTTAGGCCTACATTTACTAAACAGGGAGATTAAAAAGTGGGGACATAGCAATCAATCATTTGAGCTTCATTTTCCAGTATGTAAAATAAAACTGAGAGCTTGAAGTTTCAATCCCCCTGCTTAATAAATTTAGGCCTAGGAATGTCTGAAAAATCCGGGTCAGATGGAATGAGATCTGTATACCAAGGCAGGGTCCAAGCACTAGATGAAAACAGTGTGCAATGGAACTCAGTAGTGAACCTGGGCCAGGCCACCTCTGCTGCAACTTTCTGTCATAGCATATTTAGCTAGACATAAAACAATTATGGATCTGCCAGCTTGTTACATATGAAACATGACAAATTAGCAATGCTTTGGTATAATTGATTAGCTTGTTCCTTGTATAAATCCAAGGCTCATGGGGTGGACATTTTGGTGCACATGGATATATATCAGTGGTAATTCAATACAAAATGAATAGGCACTGCAGGTCCATATATTATTGTGAATATCTCATTGAATAAAGTCTCAGTTTGTGTAATATTTACACCCAAAATGTTTATGATAAGGGCTTTCTTTCAGAATTTATCCACATCTTGGGCAAGGTGGGCATTGAACCGGTTCCTTTATTAGACAACTCCCTTACCTGGGTTACTGTGCGTAATTCTCCTGAAGCAGGTAATAGAGGAATGAATGATCAGTTTTGGTCCACATGCAGACCATTAGACATTGTCTCCTTCCATATTCTGATACAGACATAGTAACATGGGACAAGACCTCTACAAAAAGGGTATCACAAAAAGAAAACCACCGGAATCTTGCGACCAACCAAGTGCACATCCCACCTTCCTAGTACAGATTTGGATCCAGAGTTCCATATTGGGGCATTTCTAATACAACAGTGGGATGCATTCTGACAGTGTAGCAATGACATATCAAGCACCCTACATACTATACGTATTTCCTAGCATGTCTTTATTTCACATTGGGCAGTGATAAAGTCATCATAGATAGTAATATTAGTATAATATTAGTATTAACTGTGTCAGAAAAGTCTGCAAACAAGAGGGGTGGCCAAGTGCAGCAGTATTTTAATCATAGACAACTCTATATGTAGTAGATTAGTAAATGTAAAGTTGATTGTAAATAGAGTTTCTGATTATTGTGAAGTGCAGAGGTGCTGGAGACAATGTATTTTCATTTACACACATACAACTGCACTAACTAGAGTGATTCTATGCTAAACGGGGATCATTCCTGGAATGCTTACCCTTCCCACTAGACTCTCAGATACAGAGCGGTCCACCACAAGAATAGGGTGTGCTAAAGTCTTAATCAGGACCCAAGGCCTATATTTACTAAACTGCAAGAAAGGAAAAATGGAGATGATACACATAACCAATCGGATTTAAAATAGGCAAAAACAGTGGCAGGAATGTTCCTAATTTCCCCCAAAACAGGTAACTGTAAATAGAACTATACACAGTCTTCATCAACGATAGTGTGGCTCTGAATATACGAGAACAGCAGTACAAACCATAACCTTTGAGAGAGAGAGAGAGAGAGAGAAGGGTCAAGTTTTGTGTTGTCACTTTTGTTTATGTTTTCTTACAACACCTGGCACTTGCCCTTGTATTTAAATGTGTTGATGTGTTATTCTCTGTACTTATTTTGCACTTGTTGGGAAAACTATTTTTTTTCTTTATAAAACGTTGCTAAAAAAAAACAAAAAGACAAAACACACAGGACAGATTTTAAATAAAACTTGAAGAAATCAAACATAACATTAGAACATTTTTATTTATTTTATCCTAAAATCCAATGTATCTTTCTTGTACCATCAATAATTTTCATAAGACATACTTAAGACCTTAATTCAGGCTCATTAATCCAAATTCCACATATGAGCGTGTGCAGTTTCATTACACAGAACAAATGCTTTCCAGTGCAACACCCTATAAAGATCTTAATGTCACAGTGAAACACACACACACACTTTGGCCCCAAAGGGCTGTGGGTAAGACATGCAAATGAGCACATATAATAGTGAATCTGTTCCCTTGTAGGGGTTCTATAAAATAAGATTTTTTAAATAAAATAATAATAAAAACAATTTATAACCTTAAAACAGAAAAATGAACATTAATACAGTAATCTGTCCTCAATCAATGATCATGTGTAGTGCATAAGACATTGTATCAGTATTAGGTATTGGATATGCCCATTTTAAAAATAAAGTTCAAGTAAAAATAAAAAAATAAAACATTCACAGTTGAGGATTTCTTGAAATACAAANATAGCTTTAAAAATAAGAAGATGGCTGAAAGTAGCTGAAAACAAAAGTAAAAAAGTTCAACAAAATTAATGTATAACAAAAATAATCTGTAGAACTGGGGACAGTTGTACAGTTTTGTTGTTAACTAAGCTGATCAAATATAATCCTAGTCAACACAACGCTTGGGCCAATCACTTCACTGCACTATGCCATTCTTATAAGATCCACAAAGCATGACAGATCATTTTATTTATTATGCCAAGTTGTTTCTACACCATTTTCCCAGAGTACCAATAAATTGGTTCAGCTTACACAATGCCCAAAAACTGGAATAGTGCGAGGAGTGATTAGGCACAGGACATTTAGGTATGGTATCATATGAACTACAACCAAGACGTGGCAACTCAAAATAACTTATACATTGTGTTCATGCTTTCATTCAAACACTGCACATTGCTATATGCTGAAGGTATTCAAAATGCAAAACAGATACATAAGAGGAAGGGAACCCCCCCCCCCTTCCCAAAAAAAAAATAAATAAAAAAAAAGCTAAAATAAAACATTTACTATTTTCTTTTTAAGTAATTTGAATAACATTTTAAGTTTAATTAAAAATACTAAACAAAGAAATCCTGGGTAATTGTTGTGCCCACCAGTCTATATAATTCATGAGATGTAGGTAGCGTTTCTAAAACCTGACCACTAGGAGTCCACCTTCGACCATACTTGTACAGTAATGTCAGAATATGCATCAGCAAAGTATGCTGTAGAAGGTAAACAATGTGCTGCCAACTAACAAAACCATGTAATATATTGTAAATAAATCAGATAAAAGCAACATAATAATGCTATTAAGTAACACCACTTTTGATTTGCTTGTTCTTTGGTTTCCTTACATGCGATAATTCTAGATCTAATAGACAGAAGTGCTTTATTTCCTCTTAACACTTAAAACAATATATTCTTCCACCCCCTACTGTATTACCTGCCACTCCTCTGCTGCTAGAATTGGTAAATATCCTAAGCCCATATACCAGACTCAACAGAACCCAGTAGAACATGCTTACCCCACCATGAGAAGTCCTCTAACGTGACTATACGTAAGCCAAGTCTACGCATCCTCCAAAATAATATTTTATTTTAACTTTCAAAACAAACATCCCCCTTCTCACATACGTTACTCCAGTAGATTATTAACCTCAATAACTTTTTATTAACCTTACTCTGCACAATAGTGAACTTACTGTTAGATATGTGAAATGATGTATCTCCCTATCACTTGTAGTTCTACACACCTTCTTAGCAGCTTAAATATGCATAACAGGATGTAAACACCCCATTGCAGCATGTTCTGTAGTCTGCATAGTTCCTTATCCCGCTGCACATTGGCAGCATTCTTAGAATCCATCGTTATTCCCTTTAAAATAAAACCTCCTGAACACTTCAAGAATGCATCTGGCTAATCCCTCATTTCATTACTGTGCCACTGGACTAGACCCTCCAACAACCTTCATTAGTTCTTCTGAATCTTCAGGTTCTGAGTGAATGCCCAAATCTATCCAATGTTCCTGACATATTTAACACAACTTTTCTTATCAGACTTACAGCTGTAATAATTTACATAAAAAATGATTTGTATGTTTTGGATTGTCTGCAGCAAGCACCACATGAGCAGCGGTATCCTTTAGCTCCCCAGTGAACGTCAATCATCAATCATATCCACCAAGACTAGTTTTGTGTCCAGTTTATGATACTGCAGACAGACATCTTCTCAGGAACATTTCCACTGACAGGGCTACAAACATCTGCCAATGTTCAGTCATGCTGTAACACAAAAGGTTCATAAAGTTGGAACTCTAGCCAGGTTTGCGCACTCCACTTATCGCCTCTTCTAATTTCTCTTTGTAAGATGAATAGCGTTTCTTTATACTTTGCAACTGCTCGTCCTCTTCCTTGTCCAAGATACGGAGGAAGTTCTGCAGTTCAGGTATTGAAAAAGCTTCCCACTAAAACAAATAAAAAAAAA
>JABWIB010001995.1:0-16750 GCA_016617825.1 Platyplectrum ornatum | reverse complement strand
ACACAGTTTATTTCTAGTCTGCTAGCTTCTCACCAACTGTTAAACAGGTGGGCTGTAATCATGATGGAGATAGTAATATAACGAAAACACAGAACATACTAACTCTGGGAAGAGCTACTAATACTATACTATGGTTGCTTCAAGTTCTGCTCAGTATATTCACAGAAGGAAAGATGTTCTTCTGCTCAGCTTTTTCATTTATACCATTACAACCAAAAACTATTTCATGAAATTCCCTGGTTGCCTGAAATTCCTAGGTTTTTGGTGGTAATCTGAACAGTGCCTTTTGAAAAACCCAGTTCATTCTACCCGGGTGAAAAAGCAGGGTAGCCAGATAGCCTGTATTCTTATACCATGTTCAGATTACCACCTGGGTATTTGCCAGGGTACAGACCTTCTATTCCTGTTCAGATTTTCAGATTACAGTGTTGACCTGGCAATTTCACAGGATTTTACTGATATTACCGGGTCAACACCATTCAGATTACCACCATCTCAATTAAAACCAGTGATTCAAAATGACAGAAGCTGTGATGTTCTATCAATCATGATTGATATGTCTTAATCACCATAGCAATTGTTTAGTCCACTACCCAGGCAATCCTGCTACCCAAGTCAAGGACCCAAGTAACATGACAAGTTTTGGGGTTTTTTTTTTACTGTTCAGATTATACCACAATGTGGTATAAAAGGTCCCTACCAGGGTTTTTCAACAATTGCACTTAGCCATTATACCATTTAGCATAAATACACAGTTTGCGCTTATAGATGACTTTAATATATTCTCTTTTGTAGAGGTGTTTGTAACACTCATTATGATTTTTATGGTTTGAGATTTTAACGATAGAACAAAAAAATCTATTAACTACATATGAAAAAAAATTTGTTTCTTACCATGACATCTCCAGTCTCGTGCTCTCTTAGAACAAAACTAAGGGTTTCAAGATTTGGCCCAGCTACCAGTCGAAGATACAGTGGATGCTCTTTGTCAGACAACTTGCACATGTATACTAAGGAAGAAAAAGTTCCATTAAACAAGATCTGTTAATGCAAACATACTTTCGAACATCCAGCAGTCACAAGACTTCTCTGGCAGCACTGAGTTTTGTTTTAGTTAAAGATATTTTCAATGGAATATGAAAATGAATGATTTGTGTTTACATTATAATATTTAAGTTAGTGGTAATGACACCATATTCCAATAATCCAATCCTTATTATCGTAGTGGTAAAAATAGGTCTATGTTAAAACATGATGTACCTTGATCCTCTTTCTGACAGCGTTTATAAAGTGCAAATTTGGCGGGATTGTCAGCAACCAGGAATTTTTTCAACAAGGCCTCAATGACTTCACGTACAGTGTTGATGCTGCTGATGTGAAGAATATTTATGCTACCCTTAGGCAAGTAGAAGGCAGTATCGTTTCCATTGTTACTGTTGGCATGGCTGTGTGCATTTGTTCGTGTCCGTACAGTTATTGGTCGTCTAAGTTCCATCTGTACTTTGATAAAGCCTGTATATATCCCACTGGAATTCTGTAAAACACAAAGTTTTTAAATACAATTACAGACACGTCGTGTCTATCATTTCAGTCTATTATTGTATACGTTAACCTTATATGTATGTATCCATGTTATTTTGAGTCTCTGACATTCTAACAAGCCACCACCCAGCAGTTTACAGGATGTAATTCTATCTAGCATAGGCAAGTGCATTGTATAATATGAAAGTACACCACAAACATTACCAGCACAAAATAGCCTCTGCAAAATAAAAAACTTTTTCCTTCATTCTCTCGTCTTGCAGGACAAATATATTGTAAATCTGGGCCATTTCCAGCCAGTATACAACTTAAGTTATGTTACAAAGTTAACTGAAATTGTGTATGCTAGCAAACATTTTGGTTATACCCATGTAAATCCATGGCTTAGATTTACTAAACTGCAGAAGAGTGCAGATATTGGAAATAGCAACCAATGACACTTTCACTTTCCCATTACATACTAGAGAATGTCAGCTACAATGTGATTGGTTGCTGTGGGAAATATCTTCCACATTTAGTTCATCTAGGCCTATGTGTAAAATGTGTATCAACTGTATGTAAATAAACAAGCATATAATGAGTGATGGGGGGGCAGCAAAGTTTATTTGGTTAATTAGCAACTGACAGCTGTCAGATACATACCACATATTGTAAAATTCATTTTATGTGAACTGTATGAGTAAAAACAAACCCACCAACCCCCAACAAACCTAGACACGTTATATTCATTTTACACTTTATTAACAGTTTCTAAAAAAAAAAAAAACTTATAATCTTTGTAGATGATCATGCTCCATTCCCCAGTATACCAAATAAAATGTTATTGGTTATATTACCAACAGCCAATACAAAGCATCTGCACATTACACTTACCAGTGTCATCTTTAATTTGTCAGTGACTGCTGCATTGTAAAGATGTATCTTCTCTTTGGTTTCTTCCTTACTGAGGTACGACAAAGGATCTCTTTCTTTTTCAACATCCTAATTAGAAAAAAAAAAGGGAGACCCTTAAGCAAGCTTTGAATATACCTTCACAGACTCCGCAATGAAATACAAAGCGCTAATTCTCTGATAATTTTTATTCTGAGAAAATAAAAGAAAATTATTTGAATCCAAGAAATATTAGATATTTGAATCCCACCATCTACTTGTCTACACTGCATATAATAAATCCCTGTTATTGCCGTTCATTGTCAGAACACATGAAATGGTAGCAGAGTTTAAGGCAAACATAAATAAAAAGTACCTGTAGTTCATAGTATCAACACTGTAAAACATAAAGCTGTTGTAACCGGGGTAAGGGAAGTGTCACAGGCTAAAAGTAACATTTTATTTTCCAATGTCCTTGAAAGTGAAATCGTCAAATACTACATGGCTTGTCCCCACACCTTTATTGCGGGCTATCAGCAAATGACAACAAATGACGACACACTACAGATGGGCGTTTCGCTGTTCTTTTACACAATGTAAACAGTAACCATAGCTTCTAAATGTCATATTACATATACAGACGTTTCAGTCTCCAGTTACCAGACCAATTCACCTCTGAGCAATCTGCTTTATTCAGAGGAACTGTAAAATCTGCTGTCAGGGCTGGACAGCTTCCAAAACATTTGTCCTGACAACTCTAGCAGGCCAGTGATATAAATATAACACAACCACTTACCCAAGGCCCATATATAGTCTGAGGCTAGGATGTTCTCAGTGCTTTCATTTCAGACAGGATAGTGTCCTGAGAGCTATGCAGATATAAAAACACGGGTATCTGCATGGAATTGGTAATACACCAGACCATGATAATAGCAGAATACTAAAAAGGCCAATAAAACATTCTGTTTCCATGTGGCCAATCAGTGCTAGAAATGCAGAGAATTCGTCTTACAGTTTGCACACACACACATAGCCCATATTTATTGGTATTTGTTCAGCTTGTATTCACGGATCTACCTATGTTACTATTGGGTTTTTGTTCCCATTCTGTGCTACTAAATAAAGAATTTAAAACCGTGCCCATACTTCTCCTTGCTATTGCCAAAAGGGCCTACAATGTACATGTGAGCCTCAGAACTGGACTACAGCAATGTAAGAAACTGGCCCGCTATAATGAATTCAATTTCAGATACTAGTGAGAGGAATTCCTAGTGCACTGAACAATGTTCTGTCCAATGAACGCCTTTTAACCTGCCCGGGTAGAAATACCCAGGTAGGCACCATTCACCCTGCCAGATACCCTGGTCCAAGCTGCACAAAACCCTTTTGCCTGGGTTGCGAAGAAGGTAAAACATACCCAGGTAGATCAAAAGGAGCCGTTCACACAGAACAAAATTCCTGGGCAGTTCAGTCAACCTGGGTATTCATGTCAGTGTGAACGGGGGTATTAGTAAAACGAACCATGTCATTTCTTTTATTTAACAAAAATAAAGTGTGTGCATGATGGCAGACAGCAGTGTGTGTAATTACATCATCTTTCTATCCCCTTCTGCCAATTATACTATACCCTACAAGGTTCTGTTTTAAAACTGGATGCTATGCCAACATTAAGACAAACAAGCATTTGTACAGAACATAATTTTAGCATCAGTAAATGCTTCAGGCTGTGTGTCACACACAAACACACAAAAAGACCTAAAACATTGAGAACATTGTTTTTACTTCACACAAGATATGCTGACATTAATAATACGATTTACAGACATATCCATTATGTCGAGGGCAGGAGAAATTAGAACACTATTGCCATTGACATGTAAACCATCTCTTTCACTATTTAGGCTAGCAGACATACAGCTGCAGATCACCTAATGTTTTACACGTTATATTATTTAATTAAAATGTTTATCCAGAAAAAAGTTTGAAATACTTCTCTCAAAGAATCATACACTAGATAACTATTGTTTTGTACAGTCATACACCTCTCAACAAGTGGCTACTATGCACATATTTGCCTGGACACTGGCAACTGACAAATTCTGTATTTTGAAATGGCTGCTCAGATAAATATAATTTATTAACTGAAGGCTTATTCACCCAGAGGCACCTCTTAAAGCCTAAATCCCTTCTGTATCCTCTACCTTTCTCATCTGGTATATTCTGGGCCTAAACAGCAGTGTACGGAGTTATTCTGTTGCTGTGCGATTCCCCCTGATGTTTGTACACAAGTTTATTAACTTAATAAGCTTTTAAGAGGTGAGTTAGAGCAGAGTATTCCCCTCCATAGTGGCTTGCATGGTTTACCTGCGTGATAACCTTTACCCTTCCATCCCTTTTTTCTGTATTCCCTTCTGTTTGACATTACAATCAAATGGTAAAAAAAATATACACAACAAAAATACCTCTGATATATGACCCAATAAAGTGACTGCCGACTGTCACTATATAGACATGACTACCTAGATCAGAAAAGTCTATCTTGACATTTGTGTAATTGGCTACTGGTAAACAGAAATGTGATTGCACATTGTCATGCAGAAACCCAAGAATCTGACAGGAATGCAACATACACATTGCAATGGGTGATAGGATACGTTAAATTCTATGCTGGTATTCGTGCACATTGTTATTTATGCAGCATCTAAAACTGGTCAAACAGTAACTTCAGTATCTAGAGACAGTAACAGAGCAGGTTTTTCAATTTCGCCCTACAAAAGAAATATAAATTAAAAATAAAGGAACTCATGCAAACTGAGCTACAATGTAAAGTTATTGAAAATCAATAGGAATGTTTTTCTGAACGGTGGGCGCTCAGTTGAAGATCAGCTAAAACATGCTGCATGAATACATATGGGATTTGCCTAAATTGTTTATTTTTTCCTCCCCCTTCTCACATCAGCTGTTCTGCTGACAGAGCAGAGCTGTTGGTGCTTTTCCTACAGACGATTAGCTATGCCCATACCCCTGGCTCTGACTAACCATGCCCTGTCTTCTTCCCTGCTGTTGATCAACATTTTAAACGTTATCTACGCTCAAGCTTGAACTCACAACACTTGTTGCTAGTCCAGTTCTCTACCATCTATACAAAGTACAAGTAAAATGTTATCAGGTGGATTAAATGTAGAATGTGTTTTACCATAGACAGAGTACACATATTACACATCTACAGTTGTACCTTGATGCCGGCCAGATGAGCTTACCCCAAGTATAGCTATATTGTGAGCTATATTTCCCACAGTTGTTATTTTCCCTGGCAGCACTAATTCATTCTGTCTCTCTCTATATCTATGATATATCTATGATATAATGATATATATCATGCATGGAAGAGTGTATGCTTGCAGGCAGGGCACCCTTCCCCACCCATTTCATCTGTTACAACCCAGTCGTGTCTTAAGTGTCAGATTGTAAAGTGCTATGTAACATCATCGTGTTATATAAAACCTGCTAAATATTATAAATATGATTACTGTGAGAGACGTATACACACATTTCATGTACTTCTAAGCATGAGTTGTATCTGTGATAATCTGCTCCATAGCCCTATGCATACCTAATGACGGGCCTAATTCAGGAAGTAGAAGAGGAAACATTTGAAATTAGCATGAAACAGTATAAACACTTCACATTTGGACAACATTGTGACGTTGTTTGATCAGTAAAATGGAAAGTTTTAGAAGATCTAAACAAACAACGCTATGCACATTGCAATGATCAGTCTTGGTCCAGCACACAAAATAACCCATTATTAAACATTATATGCCCAATAATTGTGTAAGAAACATGTAGTGCGCACCCAAACTTTACTCGCTGGAATGGTTTGCTTTCATACAAATCGCAGTTTACTAATGTGTAGATAAAGGCTTTTACCTAAATATAAATACTTTAACATGGTGGTTTCATGTGGTGTCTTTGGAATTCAGCTACAGATACAAGGTACAAGCTGTCCCAGTACCCCTGGAGAGATGACTCAATCCCACTGCTCATATTCAGCAAAGAACAATGCATTGCACATCAAAACATTCTTCAGGTCTTTCCCTTCCAATTAATGGTCAGGAAGCTTTGCTGCTGATCCGCCTTTCCTTCATGTAGAAAATACACCTCTAGATAGAAATCTAGCTTTTGTACAAGAGGTCTCCGAAGCACTGATACTAGGGCATACATCACTTATCTTTTCACCAATGTGATATAATGTGGAGGTACTACCATGTTTTATGTACAACGTTGCTACGGTTAGGTTTTATTTCTTTTTCTATAGTCAAACTAACAGTAATTTATTTTTAATATTAAAGATGACATATTAGCTTTCAGTTCAAGTTTTTAAAGTACAGTAAAATTATTTCCATTCCAAATGTCACCCATTATGTTTTTACTGATAAATATTTTACAGAGAATCCCTTAAGGCTTTTAAAAAGAAAAAGGGAATGGTAATAACTCAACAAGACCAAGGGCCTTTACACCTGAGACAAACAGGCAGGTTTAGAACATTACATGTTAAAAGGCAAAATGGAAAAATATAAATCCAGTCATTCTGCGACCAAATAGGGCACAACTGAGGTGTTACGGCACTTACTGGAAGTCATTGCTTAGCGGCCTCACACTGAATGACGGGTAGAAGGGGTATACGTACGAGTCTGCTGAGATAAGGAACGTGCCAAACAAAAGCAATAAAAATTTCACCAAGTTTGTTTTTCCTTCTCAATCTCATTGAACACAGAAGAGAAAAAGGAAAGGCCCTTTATTACCATAATAACATTACTTTGCCAAAATACCGGAGCAGGACTTGTCTGCTGTACGACCATGGATGGCAGTCCAGATTTCTACAAACTAGGAAGTTACTGTGCAGTACACCAATACAGTATACTGTAATACTCTATACTGGATCACTAAGATATATACCAGCAGCTATATGACCTCTATTACTGTGTATATGACAGATTATTATTCTATATTACAGTTATGGAAGCGTTACACAGTATATATATAAAAAAAAAAGAAATAGATACACATTTAAAGGGCACTAACATATAAATATATAAAATATACCAACTATATATCTGTAGCAGTCATAACTATCAAAATATGTCTTTTCTAAAACTACATCAAAACATATTCCAGCAACACACGACAGGACCTCTTGTGGGACCCTGGAGCAGTATAAAGTCATGGATTTGTCTGATAATACAGTCAGAGTATTGGGAAGAACACTGCCTATTTGCGGTGTCAATAACATTTCTTTATTATGTCATTATGTCAACATGAATAAAACAGCTGCTAAAAGGTGAAAAGAAATGGGACTTTGAATGAGTCACTTGGTTGGCTGTTCTGTTAGCAAGTTATATTTTAACTAGCTATGCAGTACATTTCAAGAGATAAAACTGTGGTGTCCCTGACCTCCAGGCATATTTGTTTAAACCCATGAAAGACATTTTATTTCCAAAACAAGGTGCTGCTTTCAGGATTTTAAAAAGAGAAAATATCTGAAGGCAAACTCGGCACAATCAGCCATTCACCCTGTACAAAGGCAATGGAATCCCCAGGTCATGAGCTAGTCTTATGTTCATATTAACACTTCAAAGGCCCAACACGCTGTATAACTTACACAGCACACTGGAGCATACTAACCTCTGGGACAGGTATTCTCTACAGATATACACGTTTCATATAAAGTAACATTACTTAGAAAGTTTCCTTCAGCTTTACGTTATTTAAGCCATTTTATTAAATTATCAGTTAGCCTTAATAAGGACAATAATGCACTTTGCAGGAATATTCAGCTCATAAATACTACCAACTGATGCAGGTTAATTCCACACCAGGGATTGTCTGAAAAGAATATTTGTGTAGTAGGTGTAATGACAGGTTACAAGGACTTTCTTACCTGTACTTAACAAACCCTGTTTGCCTGCTCACATTGATGAAAGGAAGGAGTGCTCAAGGAAGTATGATCTCATTGTGAGTAGAGTTACTGTATCTGCAAATACAAGTCCACTTATATGTATACAATAAACACGCAATATTAATCTATCTGTAAATGCCTGGACAGCTGTATAAACAGCTGATGTTGATGTAATCATTTATACGCTGCAAGTTCTGACTCCTAAGTAAAACTTGCGCACTACAAGGAACACCACGCCATCAAAAATTAATGATACAATGTAATAAAAAAGATTATATTTATATAATAATAATAATAAAACAGAACAGGTGTCTTGTCTTATGTTTACTTGTTGAAAAATCAATAAAATCTTTAGAATTAAAAACAGAACAGAAGGAAGCATTAGGTAGTGTATTGCTAGCTAGGGTCCAGTTATTACTTATGATGTCAAAGTGCATGGATAGCAAAAGATGAATACAAGAGATGTGTCAGTAGGTTTCTTTAGTTATTTATTTACAGCAACTGTAATCTAAAACGGAAACTCCTTAAGACGCGGCAGCTAAAAAGAAGGGGTTTCCTGGGTCCGACGATGCATTACTTCAGTGTTGACCTGGGAATTCCTGGGTCAGGTCTGTGCAGTGTGAATGGAGTAATATAAAGATTGTTAATAAAATGTTTTGCTTTTCTATTATAAATGACATACTTGTTGGAGGACAGAACACAAGTAAAAAAAAGGTCAGATTTGCAGGATTTATGTTAAGCTCTTCTCCTTCCTCTGTTCCTGGCTCATCCAGGTCCCCCCCCCTTTATTAACACTTAATTGCACTCAAGCCCTTGCCAAAGTCTTTGTGAGGTGCCACAACNGATTGTGCCCCTGCTCATCAAGTGGCAAGAGACAGCTTTGTAAATTGACCTTACGCAAGGTTCAAGATCAATTTATTTCTGGTCTAACTCACTAGAAGTTGTACTCTATATTTCCTGCCTTTACAAATGTTTTGTACCATCTCTGAAAGGTTTCTTATGTTAATCAGTAAACACCCTACCCCAAAAAACTTTGTACCCCCCTCCTCAAATAAAAAGGTCTATTTCACAGCATTATCAATGAGATAATAGGCAGTGGTGAAAGTGGAAATTTAGAAGTGGGGGTATGAAAACACTGAATATAATAGAAGTCAATGGAGATTTGTAGTATTTTAATTATATCAGTGGGAGAAGTGCCGGTATGCCATACCCCCGTATAAACCCCCACTTCCAGCCCTGATAATAGGTCATTAAAACATCAGATTAGAAAGATGATTGGGAGTGGTAAAGGACTAGAACATTTGTTTTTGTTTTTTTAATAGTTTTTCATAACCACCGTTCATTCACACATTCTAGGAAGAAGTGCTGCTTCCACATTTTAACATACATATACATACACCAAATCTTACAAAGTTGTTTGAATACCTTGCATACTTGTTGGATTTGCAAATCTTCCAAAAAAAAGCAAAACAATAACACCCCCAACACACATACAGTACATGCTTAAAACTAAAATCAGGCTGCACTTGCTGTTCAGGAATTCACAAACATTACTGGCCAGGAATAAACACATTCCTCCCTTGGGAAAGCACACCAAGAATTGTTGTTATGGGAGAGTAAAAGCATGGGATAAGTATGTAATATGCATCAACCCAAGACTATTCATAATTAGTGGGACAATTACTAAACTCCTAATAGAGTGACAATGATTAAAATGACATTTGTTGACAAGACCCATTTTCTATTCAAAACCCATCACAAAAACGATGTACTCTTGTCAAACGTATTAAACATTCCACATGACAGTTCTACATAGCACAAGTGTTTTAAAGTGGTATGGAAACAGAATAAAGGACTATAAAATAATAAATCATAGTTATTCATCAGTTTAAATCAGTGGTAGAAGAGGCAGTATGGCTTATCACCATAACCAGGCCCACTTTGAGCCCTGCATAGCACAGACAATTGTATATTTGAGCTTACTAAACAATTATTAGAAAAGTTTATTGTACACTAACCAACATATCCAGTACCAATTACATGCCAGTAAACAGTGTGGCCCGAGTACATCAAACATACTCGCATGATAACTTGAATATATGTTGAATCACATATTTCTGCTGGTTACTTGGTTAGATAGAGCATGGGTCTAATTTTGTCACAGATATGGGATGTAACTGGGGTTACACTATTATTTATTTCACTTATCTTACTAGAGCAGGTTAATCATACACAGATATTGAGATGACAGAACACCAGCTATAGGTGACATGTTGTAGATTTGGAATCCTCCCTTTGTACACCAAAATTACTTCAAATCAAGCAAAGATATGGCTACTTCACATTTAATAAGCCGCTTTGTCAATGTGTTTAGTTTAGCTGTAAAAACCATAATAAAATCATGGCAACTGCAGAAGCTACAGCATAAAGCTGGCATGAAAATGGAGTGTAAAGGCTGCACAGTCTCAATTACTGAATGTATAATCAGCACAATCCGAAACAGGAAACATCAGGAGCGCACACAATTGCTGAGTTTAGCTTTATTGTTGTCTTATGGAAAGGAAAGCAACATACAGGAAACAGTCCTGGGCACCGCTCTCTCCTGCCAATGAATCCTTAGTGCATGACAAGTGCACGGCCATCACATCACAGGCAGGAAGAGAAATCACAGTATGTGCATCAACATGATATACAATCCTGGTGCAACCAGAATTCATGTTAGAATATAAGAAACTAGAAGGAACGCAGGAAAGTCGTCACATAAGCACATATCATGCCACTCTGAGTAATCATTACTAACAAGCCCAATACTGCAAGAACGCGTACTCACAGTTCCCAAACATCCCACTCATGCCTATATAGAGAAACACCCAATCTATTGCAAGGACATGCTAAAACAATGACATTAATAGGTTTATAGCCCACATAGATCCTAAATTACAATGAAACACTTCTTACAGAAGGATCCAAACATCATTTCTCTATAGATCCATAGTCCGGTGGCTCCTGACAGTCTCTCTGGTGGCTGACTGCTCTATTTGAACAAATGTCCTGACAATCCAAGGACACTATCCCTGAATCCCTATTATAATTTATAAGGCGCCTGGATTAATATTGCATTGACCATCATTCCTGCATTGCATATAACCATTGCGGTATAAACTGCTACTAAAAAGTGCGAGATCATTGCATCAACTATTTCAGTTCTATTTGCTACTAACAAGAGCAGTATCATCACACCAGATCATGGAGTACCATCCACTACAATGATTTGATTACATAACTGCATGTACATGGAAGGCATCACTGCTTTCCACATCACAAGTGTACTCTGTGTACAGCATTTAAACACTTTAAATGATACTCAGCATATACGCTCTTACAACCCAATGGGTACCCAGCAACACTCACTTGTCATCCTTGTGTCTTCCCAGCATGTTCCACTAATAAGCAAGGTTTCTATAAAACAAAGTACACACCAACCCCAGGGTCCCAAAACCAGACCCGCAGAATGCTGAATCTATGACACTTACAACTACACCATAGAATAAAGTAGTTTATGTAGTCACTATGGAATCACAGTGTATGCTAAATATTTAATAATAGTCAATATACACTTGTATGAGTAGCATTGTGTTTCTTAGGAGGCCAGACATCTTCGTATTAGATATACACATAGTTCAGAGGAGTCACAAGACAGACGTATAAGCTTTGTTTTCAGTAAAAGCAGCCAGTCTCATAGTTGGTAAAAAGCCATGCAGCAGGTTTGAGCATGATGAGGACTTATAAATATACCATCTATCCATACACAAGCCTGGTGTAGATTCTCTAAAGGTCATATCAAGTATAAGAATGGAGGTCACTTCTAAACTACAATATAAATAAAAAAAAAGCTAAAAAGAAAAAAGCCAGCGGTGCAGGGCGATAGGAGAGGACATTATTTAGGGTTTCTAAGGAATAAATGACAGTGAGGAAACAAGGAAGTTTTCTCTAAGCAGTGTTCAGTTACAGCTATGTAATGTGAGTCAGAGGGTGTGGGGCACATGGATAATGAGCTAATCACTATTGTGACACACCTTTCAGTGCAATGTGACTGGACTATGTCTGACCTTTCCTCAATGGGATTATTACATTGTGGATTACACATTAGATTATTTCATGTCTCCTTGAATAACCCACAAGTGCTGAATTGGGAGACGTGTTTACTTAAATAAAGTTGCTTTAATTGGAATATTCTCATTTACAAAGTGCTACAAATGACAGTTCTTAATTCCCACAAAAGGAACATATTTCAACTCCTGCTCATATGCATGAAGCATTACCAGGTCCTCCACCCCGTGTCCTGCTCCTTACACTGGAATTATGAAATGATTTAATATATAATGTACGCACATACATATAATAATATGTCATCTCTAAAGACATTATCCTGGTTAATATATATATATATATATATATATATATATACACATACATACACACACACAAAACAACACATCCTGACAATATTATTATTTTTTGTCTGACCCAGTTTTATTTCTAATGTGAAGGGGGGGGCATATGCTTATTTGAAACACAAAAGGAAGCAGCCCGAGGAAGATTATTGAGAGCCAGTGTCCTCATGTGATTCAGAAATGGAGTCAGGGGAGAATGGCTGCAGGCTCCGCACTTCTTTGAGCACCAAATATTGTTATTTTATAAAAACGCTGACATTCCTGGAAACAGCTGCTGGGACAGCAATGGCTCCTAACTCACCACAACCATGACAAACTCAGCACACATGGCGTGTATGAAAACACACTGTAGCTGTGGAAAACTGGACAGAAATTCATTCAAAGTAAATAGTGTAAACGGCATCTAACATCTACCCAGTCATTTCACTTAGTGGATATTTTAGAAAGCCACTTGTGGCAGTGCGAGTTACAAACACTGGCTCAGGCACATACCTACCATGCTATGCGATTATCAGTTTCCTGGTATGTAACCTTGCTGCCCAGAAATACCACTGTATATAAGCAATAATGAGCTGTTAGGAACGCACTTCTACACAATGCACAATGCAGGATACACTCACATGCACATCTGAAGATGGAGCAGGCAATAACTTAAGCTGGGCAGTCACGGTTGTCGTGTTTTGGACTAATTTTGCAGAAGATTTTTCCCTTTCCCTTGTTAATATCGCTACCATACACGGCGTGAATATCGGACCGAAAAAAAAGGCTACATAACATAACGATTTTAGCAGTAAAAAATTATTAGAGAGAAAAAAAATAAAATAAAAATCGGTCTGGCGCACACGGCACAAAATTAGTTCCTGACCCCCGAACCGATAATCAATCGGAAATTCCGAATGATAAATTTGTCGCGACGGACTAGTACAGCCACGAGAATCGCTAGTAACACGCACAAATCGTGACCACGATACTCGTTCCCGAGAATGGCCACCTTTACAGAGATCATGAAGATCTCATCATATTGTAACAACACTGGTTCTGCCATGATCTGCTTCCACCGCAGCTGAATCACCCTCCAGTGTAATCTGGGGGCAAAGGATCACTTTACAGAAGGCATTATTACAAGCCCAGCTATTTGCAGGCTGTGTGACAGCTCTATATAACAATAAAATATGATATAAGCATAAGGGACAGGCTTCAGATTATGGCCATATGAACTTTGGAGAACTGCATCTGCTTAAGTTAAGTTCCTGCTACAAATGACATTTAAGACGCACGTCTGCAGATTCTTTATATAAAGACATTCACTAAAAAGGTCTAGTTGCAAGATTAGTTATACAACTGTAAAGAATTATGTGGGCCATACACCTGTGCGATAGGGGTGCAATGATGCGATGTGCGCTCTTCTCCGGTGCACATCGCATTGGCTGATCCTTGCCTACTGCAGGTAATACTCGGGTAAGTCGCAGGANATTTCCTGTACATTGCATGCGCATTTAGCCCATGTGATGTAAATCTCAGGTGTATGGCAAATGGAAGATAGAAGTACAGACAAACCAGTGAGCANAGACCCCCATTTATATCCAAACCTGTTATTCCAACATTTAATGGGACATTATAATTGCTAGTGCAGGGCGCTTTGATCTTTCTTCACTAATAATTTAGAGTAGATGAAGACAGTTTTTATGCAAAATGACAGATGCAAAACGTTACCTAAACTTAAAGCCATCCTGAGGCAAATGATAATTAGAACCTTGTGTGTAATTACTANACTAAACATCAAAGATCACCCCCATGTGTGATGCTGCAACAGAAGTTTATTACCAGCCATTAGCACGCAGTTAGTTATTAAAAATCACACATCAGTTATAGATTGTAAAGAGAATACCTCACGAGAACTGTAAGAGTAGCGATATTGAAATGGATCAGGACTGGTTCTATTTGGTAGAGTTATAGCTTGTGATTATTGTCTAGCAGGCAGCATNNCCCCCTGGTGCATCAGGCTTCAAGGTGGTACATAAAGTATATTAAGGGGCACTGGGTAAATTCTCGCCTATGGCTGCAAATTGGTTGTAGTCATTTCTGCTAATTAGTCACATACATATGTTACAATGAATGACAGATGTATATTACAGTTATAAGAGGAAATAATGCAAGNACAATTTAAAGGTCTTAAAGCCAATTGTCCCTGGATTACAGGTGCACTCAGTGACTGCAGGATTGGAAAAGTGGGGATGTTGCCCATAGCAACCACATTTGACCTCTCATACTCCGGTATGTAAAATGAAACTGATTGGTTGCTATGGGCAACACNNCCAGAGTCACTTAACCTGCCATCCACTACAGCTATTATCGCTGCTAGCAGAAGAGGGCAGAGAATCAGCAATGACTGGGATGGTGATCAAATAATTGCATGATGGTTCTGAGCTGTAGTGGACGGCCAGCTTAAAGGTACCTACACACTACAGTATTTACATGATGAANAATACAGAGGATTTCAGTGTGTGTACACACTGCACAGGATGGGACTGATCCAGAGTTTGGGAGTGACGGGTAAAACAGGTGTAAGTGTAGACCTGGACAAAACCAAACACTGATCTGCAGGGGAGGCAAATCTAAACGGTGAGAAGTAACAAACATATGAACACAACTAAAACATAAAGCTATGCAGTATATGTGCAGAATGGCCTCACTGCATGCCACATGGCTATGTCATACCGCCACTACTCCCAATGTCATACCGCCACTACTCCCAATGTCATACCGACACTACTCCCAATGTCATACCGCCACTACTCCCAATGTCATACCGCCACTACTCCCAATGTCTTAATGTAGATAAACTAGAGATCCCCATGGATTTCTATTATCTTCCATACCATAATTAACCATGTTAAATAACAAAAAGTAAATCACATAAACCTCCAATTAAAACTGAACTGAGCCCCAGCAATATGCCTNCATATTCACTGTAACAGCAGGTTTCAGCAGTGTTTATATATAGGCAGGGCACACTCAGCATTGGGTTTGACGTGTACACTGGGATTAGNGGCACACAGGGGGACAGACAGCATGCATTATAATGCACCACACAGATCCCACTATTACATATCTATTATATGAATATATTATTGATCCGGATCGGCAGATCTATGATAGTAGGGGCTGCTAGAGACAGTAATGCTGGAGGCAGTGACATTATGATTAATAAAGTGTCAGAAGCCTCCCTCCACATGTAGGAGAATACCCAGCTATGAATGCGGGGAGTTTGTGTGGCTCAGTGGAAAGTTCATGAATAATGCGGTGGAGTGGTGGAGTGGTGGAGTGGTGGGCGTAGCGGCGCTGGATCCATGCCTGCCATGGGCTACCTACACACAGCACTGCCGGCATCTCCAATCACTTAACCCCTGGCGTGCCACAGCGCACTCACTTGCTGTCCCCGGGCTGCCCTCCACGGGCTTCTCTTGAAGGAGGTCTTGGCGGTGAAGTAAAACTCCTCGGAGTCCTCCTCCAGGCTGCTGTATCCGCTGCTCATGGTGCTGCTCCACGTCATCTGCTTGCCCCTCGGTGGAAATATGGAGCCCTCCAACTTTGCCCTTATACCGGTCCACAAGTTTCAGCAACCCATGCTCCTCCACCCGGCCGGGCTGCAGTCTGCCGGCGCCAGCCTCACATGGCAAGCGGACCCCCGGGGACCACCAGACTGTATGGCGACCGACTGACTGACTGACGTTATATGGCGTGATGCACTGCCCGGCCGGGTGAGCGGTAATGCTGCGCCTGAGGTCCGTATGCGTCCACCAAGTAATACAGTGTGTCAGCTATGCTGAGGAGAGAGTTCCTGCACACAACCCCTCCTACACACAGCACCGCCTCCCGCACACACCTCACACTGCTATACACACCTCACACTGCTATACACACC
>JABWIB010001994.1:38302-56551 GCA_016617825.1 Platyplectrum ornatum | reverse complement strand
TGGGGCTTCAGCCTTACCATGATCAGACTCCAATAGTATGAGACATGTAGAGATTTAAATAGCATAAGGTGGTTTAAACCCCTTATGCTTGGGGCATGTCAGGTATAGCTAATGCCTATTTGTGTTTGGAAAACACTCTTACAGCATCATTTATCATATCAAACAGATCTGTGGATGGCCAGAATTTAGGGTGTTCTGGTGATTGGTTTTCCAGATATTGGCTTTGATAATGCTTACATACTGTGTGACTAGAAATTTTCAGATATTTAGAAGTTATTATACTATGAAAATGCCAGTTTTCTTCACTCTGGTATCTTGTTGTCTTGTATAAAACTGAATTATTTAAGTGCTACAGTAATATGATAACATGCCTCATGGAAATAATTCATCAGTGCAATCTGCTAGCTTATTCCTAGTAATTACATAGCATATTGTTTCCAGGTGGGTACTATGTTTTTTAAACATACTGTGTCCTTTGCTATTTACAATGATCTTTGTTATATAAAAATAACGTTTTCTTTCTGTTTTCATCTTTAGGCACAAATGACCAGAAATGCATCAAGTATGTTAGTTTTCTGTACATTTCGTAAACTTTTCCAACCATTATTTTGACGTAAATTACATATTTGTCTGTTTTATTTGTAGGTGAAGAGATGACAAAACTAAAACTGCCAGGATCCTCAGAGTAAGTCATTTTCCAGATTCTCTTATCTAAACATGTCTGAGGCATTTCCAACTAGTTTCTAGATCACTGGCTGTATTGGGTGTGCAAGTAGTTGTAGCCCTGTTTAAATATCACTACTAGAACTGTAAGGTCTGTGTTCTTCTGGTGCAAAATGTGGCTGGATGTTTTGTGTCCAAGCCAAAGATTGCTGGTTCTCCTAAAGCATGCTGGGACTTGTAGTATGACAACACCTGGAGAGCCGCAGAATGCCTACCCCTGTCCTAAATGCACATCCACATAAGACCCCTCATTGCATTTACTGGCTTTTTACAGACAAAGCATTGGAGCTTGTTCTTCATGATGGCTCTATATAAATGGTTTATATATCTTTATTTTGCTTTCTTCTGTTGATATTTTGTACCTGACTCTTATAAATAAACATTTGAAAAAGTAAAGGTTAATGTTTTGCATTGCCTTTTATCAGTATAATATNTATAATATNTATNTTATGTATATAATATATGTTGTTGTGTAAGGTGATAGATCAGAACATATATTTAACAGAACAGGTGTAAGCACGTTAAATGAAAAATGTTTGTTCTATATATTTGCATGATAAGCTATATATACCTATATAGTATATATCCACTTGTAAACCAAACATATCATTAATGGTGAAAATAAATACTAGGCTTGACATCTTGCTGCTGCCCTTTCTCCAAAGCAATCATTGTGCTAGGGTCATTGTGGCCACCAAAAATTTGGACCTATCATTCCTTAATTTATCTCTATTCTTATAACAGATTGTCAATATTCATAGAGTATTTAGTAAGACAAGCTGAAGTATTAGTTCTTCTACAGAAATACTCCAACTATTTCATATTTTACAGCAGAGTCAACAGTGATCTTCTGGCCTGGGACCCTTTGTTTGGCAACTCAGTTGAGTCCTCATCCAGTTCTTCAGGTAATAGTCTGTGCCATTGNTATCATCTTTGCAGTGTTGGGAAACACGTGGTCTGTTTATTAGTAATGGGAGCCATGTGGTCAGATGTTGTCTTACATGGGAATCATGTTTATATACTGTTACTGTTTATTATTCGCTAGGTTAATTTTGCAGTGATGCAGGGCAGGGGAGCATAGCTTCTTTTAATGCAGCTTGCAATGCACAGCACAAATGAAAGCAATAGAAAAAACAACAAGGCGTACAACACAAACACAATATAAAGCACAATAAAAAGGAGAACTATGTTGCTATTAAGTATGCAAAGCAACTTTCCAGAGAACCAAATAAAAGCTATTAAAGGTTCAATTGTGCAATGGTATACCTAGTAAATTATACGTGCATTTTACTAGATCCAGACTTGGGGTGGGAAGTGATCTTCACATGACACATTGCAAGCTGCAGCCCCCCAGTGGTAGTCTGTATCTGATGAATTGTCATTAGGAGAGTAAAGGACATGGAGCTTTGTCTGTCTATAGAGACAGCTTCCTTTCCGAGGCTTATTATTCCTTATTCATCTCCTATATGATCATATTGCTATATATTTTCAATAATCTTCCTTATGAAACTATGCCCTCGTGACACACACAAAGATAGCCAAAATCTACTTTCATTGTTTGTGTTTTCCTCCCCCACTTTCTATAGCTGNACTAAAGGAGCATTTTGGGTGTTCCTATTTTTCTCCCACAGCTTTGTCCACGAATAGCCTGTCTGAATTCTCATTTGACTTTCCAATTTCCAATCCNGGAGATGCATCCCAGTCTGATTTTGGTGCAAACCTTTTTCATAATTTTGGCACCATGAAATCTCAGGTAGAAAACACGCAGCCGCTCTTTCCACATCCTCAAAGGCCGCGTGCATCTTTATATGAAAGCAGCAAATACAATAGCACAAGCCGCAAGAAGCTTCAGAGAGTCCATAGTGCATTTGAGAAAGTTGACAACATGCGCTATTTTTTGTCAGAAAGGACTTTGAGGAGCTATGCTTTTGAAGAAAGTATAGGCTTGTCTAATGCCAACTATTGTCTTGATGATGTGTTCCTTGAAGAAAACTCAAATGCTTCTGAAAAATCTAAGTCTGCATCTGTCAACTGTAGCCTATCTACAGTTCCTATAAGTAATGGTAGGACAAGCATGCCTTGTGTTTCTTTGTTGTGCATTGTAGTGCCACACAGTGCTCCTGTGTCTACAGATTTGTTTTTGCTACATTGTCTTTTCTTAAATTCATTCTCCAGTTATTTCTGATTCATCTTATTTTCTGTGGTCACCAATCGGCTTGATTACACATACCCCCTGTGTTTTGCTTTGTGTTATGTTTTTGCTTATTATCTTGTGTATATTGTGTGTGGTGGATTGACCTGTGATTTTGTGTTCATCCAGATTTGTCTTGTTCTAAAAAAGGATGTTCTGCACTGAAACTGCATGCATTTATGTGCATGGTATGAAAGCAAATGGTCTTGATTTCCTGTTTGTATTAACTGGTTGCATACATGCAGTGTCATAATTCTAGTTCTTTCCAACCTATCTNATTGCTGAGTAGATAGGCAAAAACTATTTTGGGAATAATACAAGTTGTTTCTATAATGAAATGTGTATGTTACAGCTCTTGTTGGATGTCACTAATATATAGATGGTCTTTCAGTCATTTAGAGATACATAATTCAATAGTGCTTACTGCTACTCTATTCGGTCATATTCCACCTGTAGTCCACTTGTTAATTATCTTGTACTTTTAGGAGATGCTAACAACATGTATGTGTTCAGATTATCTTTGGCATGTTTTTGAGACTTGGTTTTAGTTATTTTCTGTTCCAGAAAACCCATTCTAAATACATCTATATATTTTCTTTCAGTATCTCCTCCGGCACGGCCTACAACACCGCTGTCTGTTGGGACAATTGTGCCCCCACCCAGNCCTTTATCGAGACCAAAGCTTTCTGCTAGCAAACTCAGTGGAATAAATGAAATAGTAAGTCAAGTCATGTTTCTGATTCTTTTTCATTTGTTTTATGTTTTAACCAGCTTTAAATAGTCTCTGGTATTTAAATAGCAAAAATCCCAACATTAGTACAGAGGAAACTGGGGCAAGTAGATCCCGTCCTTGCATGTCGCTAACCTCTCCCAAGACCAGACCTTTTTTGCCCCATCCACAGCAAAATAAGGACAGTTTTTTCCCCTTATTGGGACAGTCATCGGAAATCAGGACTGTCCTGCTGAAATTGCAGCACTAATGATGTTTATGTAATCTTTTCATTTGCCATTAATGAAATTTTTCTTGATGTCTTAAAACCGGTGTTCTGACTATAGATGACATGGCTAATGAAATATTAGGTTATTGTTGTTGTGTTCATATATTGTTATTATTAGTTCATAGATTGTTGTTATTTTATCTTTGTGTGCATCGTAAATGATGAATCTATATCATATTATGTCTTTACCCTGTTTGTATTATACTAGCTAATCTACAGAAATCCAAAGCTCACATTATGTTTATTTTATATATGCATCGAAATATCATAATGGACCATTTATTACACAATTGGGGCAGTCACGTTATTAACAGTACCACTACCACGTGGGAGGTGATAACAGAGATTACTTACTATCTATAGTTCTTGAATCAATTAACATCTATTATAATTTTTCTGGAATAAACAGAAAAAGAAAAAAAAAACAACAAATAAGAGAAATAATAATAAACAAATATAAAGACAAAAAAGAATACAAACCATCTATATTTCATTGGGTTTCCTGCTTTTAAATCTTTGTATAATTTAATGGAGGCGCAGCAGGAAAGAGAAGTAACTCCTGACACACAAAGAGACATTGTTTGGATTTATAGCACCTCTGACTGTTTAATGTTCACACAGGTACAGATCTGCCCCTGCTCCTCCTTATACCATTTTCTAAGCTCAGTAGATTACACGTGTAGATTACTGGATTAAAGCCACTGAATTACATGTTGCTTGAATGGGCAGTGACTGTTATAGAGTTTGCGTTACTGTAATGTAATGTACATCTTTGAGAAACTGTGCCTTGACACTTCAGACCTCTAACACAGCTTTGTTCATAATATACATATAAAATACTGCATTCACATTGCAATAAGTCTGTTACACATGCATCGCTTACATCTACACATTTCAGTCTTNAGCATGGATGAAGTGAGCTCTAAGCTCCATTAATGAAATGTAATTGTCATTTTGTTTTTTTTTGTATTTTAGCCACGGCCATTCAGTCCTCCTGTGACATCTAATACCAGTCCGCCTCCCTCAGCCTCATTGCCTCGCGCAGAAAGCTTGTCCTCCATATCCTCATCTGCTTCCATTAGTGCAGCAAATACTCCCACTTTCGGTAGGTGCTTTGTGCCTTGTCATGTAATGAACAAGATTTTTTTTTTCTTGCCTCCATCGCTATGTAACCATTATAACTAAAATGTTTCTTGTTACTCCCACATAAATGAAAAAAATGTTAAAATCAGCTTTAATGTATTTTNATAATCTGCCTAGTGTTCTCAATAGACCTGTTTGCTAATCTGAGGAGAAAAATATAATTTTAAGCAGACNGTTTTCTATTATGATAGTATTTTAGAATTATTTTGTTGATGCCTCTCTTCGGTGATTTAGGTATATCTCGTGGTCCCAGCCCGGTTACCTTAGGAAGCCAGGACACACTGCCCGTTGCTGTAGCACTCTCTGAATCTGTTAATGCCTACTTCAAAGGAGCAGACCCAGCAAAGTAAGTGATCTCCATTTATAAGGAACCAGAAAAGCTGTACATTGCCTGGAGAGTTTACATCTTTCTGCCATGTTTACAGTCAGTCTGTCACAAGAGCTGCAGCTCCTATGTCAAGTGCTGGCAGATCAGAAACTGTGATCTCACAGCAGNTCTGTAGCAACAATACTGGCCCTGTGTCTGCTAAGTAATGATAAGTATTAGAAAATGAATTATGGTAATGACTGGGTATTTATTTTAAGATTTACTCGGCACATTTAGGTTGTTTCCTTGCCAAGATGAATAGGAGCTTGTGTTTATGTACAATGTGTTACATTTTAAATTCCATTTGATAAGACCTAGTACAGCAATGTGCATATAATCACATTATCCATGATAGCTATTAAATAGACATTTTTGGCATTAATAGGTCAAATAAAGGAGTAACATAATCTCTGATATCCTTACTATTTTCTTAACCAGTAGCTGACACAACAATCTTGTTTTATTTACTTTTTAATTGTAGGCTCATCTACTCTAATTTTCTGGGGGTAAAAAAACATAAAATTGATGATTTATTATTTATTACTCAAAATTGGATTTCACTTAGTTTTTGCAATATTTTAGTGATCTGTTCTCTATAAATCCACGCCATGTATAGACACTCACTGGCTACGTGTGGAACTGTGTCATAATATTGGCAGCATTATGGAGGGATGATAGCATGGATTATGTTGGAAATGTGTTTGTACAGTGATCGTCCATATTGATTGCAAGCAGTCGGGGTCCTAGGCTCTTCTCAGGTGACCAGTTTACAAGCCCGGTATCATGTCTGCATCGTTTTGAATAGTCTTTAGCCATGACTGACAATCATCTGGATGGTCTTCTGATAACTGCCCTTCCAAAACTTAAAGGAAATTTTATCCATCACAAACTTTTCAGATCCCCATTAGAATACGATAGTGATACAGGATTGCACCTATGGACTGAAAACATTGTCCAAAGAGGAAGAGCTTAAATTTACATAGATCTTTAATAGGCACTGTCAGAGATAATTTTGTGGATTTTTGGTGAACTATTTTCCCAATCTCTCCCCCTCCCTTTAAAGAAACACTACTTCGAGCTGATTTGGTAGTCATGGACTAGAGAATTCTCCAGGTCTGGATTTGCTTTCAATGCACCACCTTTACAAACTGCCTATACAAAGGGTTGTTTCTGGAGTCTGCCAAGGTGCGATCTTGTTGTTTCCTGCATTTGTATGCACTTGTAGGTTCTCTGTAAAGCATATTGTTGTTTTGCCCTTTTGGTTCCTGATTTCAGTATCTAATGAATGCCATATGTTACATATTGTAAAGTGAGTGACACTTCTGATGAATTATTGAGCCACACCATTAAACATTTATATAAATATAATGTAACCAGTAAACTTTTTCTTTTGGCTCATAGATGTATTGTGAAGATAACTGGAGACATGACCGTGTCCTTTCCAAGCGGGATCATTAAAGTGTTTACAAGTAACCCCTCTCCAGCAGTGCTCTGCTTCAGGTTAAAACACACCAGCAAGCTTGAGCAGATTCTGCCGAATACGCAATTATTGTACAGGTAGGTTAATCAGGCTAATTACTCACATTTTNTGTAGAGTATCTTCTTTTTATAAAACATACTTGTGTTATATGTAANCTTCCTCTACTACCAATATATTTTTAGTACATTATCACTGTCACTCTCTACACAATAGTTACCTGTGTTCCAGTGGTTAGGATGTTCTTTTGATGTCTGTCTGTTTGTCAATCTGGTATGCTGTTGATTAGAGAGGAGTAGTAAAGACAGCTGGAGCGCGGGCTGCTTATGGGTGAAGCGGCTGGAGCGCGGGCTGCTTATGGGTGAAGCGCCTGGAGCTGGGTGCGTTGTAGGAGAAGCGCCTGGAGCGGGGTGCGTTGTAGGAGAAGCGCCTGGAGCGGGGTGCGTTGTAGGAGAAGCGCCTGGAGCGGGGTGCGTTGCAGGAGACCACCAAATCCTGTGTAACCAAGTAAAATTTGAAGCCTGTATTGTAACTAGGTTATTGTTTAACGAACTGCACATCCAGCTTTGATATTGTTCAGGGCAGTATAACCCCTACCTATTCTGCCATTAATGTTTTTTTTATTTTTTTTATTTTTTTTAGTGATCCATCACAGAGTGACAATAATTGTAAAGACTTCTGGATGAATATGCAAGCTGTCACCGCCTACCTCAAGAAGTCCTCTGAGCAGAACCCATCTGCCTCATACTATAATGTGGACATCTTAAAATACCAGGTACACACTTTCTATTGTAAGAGTAGATATCCTGCTAACAATAAAATGACCTGTTTGATACTGATGGTTTATTTGCATTTGTTTTGTAGCATAAATATTTCTCCAAGCTATGTTGGCTTTTAAAGTCTAAACACAATAGTAACGCCAGACAGTTGGATTCACTGTCTGGCGATGTGGACCTTCTTAAGATCAGCAAGTGTAGCACTAACATCTTCAATTATGGGCCATTCATTGCGTAAAGGTTTTTACGTCTCTGCTGTCCAACGCTCACTGATAACAGCAGTACTTTATGAAACTGAGCTGCAGTACCAACAAGAGCAAATTGACTTTCACTTAACTACAGATATGTCACCAGTGCTGTTCATATTAGTGGTCTAAGTCGGGAATGAAGGAGGAAGTATATAAAAAACAGGGGCTTATAAAAGGAGCGAGGCTTACCGGCAATAAAAGGTGCCAGTATACTATACTGGTGCATAATGGCCACTTCGAGCACTGCTTCATATAGTCAATGATTCAGCAGACGTTTAATGCTCCTGTGTTTCCTTCATAGCAGCAGCATGAGTCAATGGTAGGGAGTNTAGCTTGTTGCTGTTGTGGAGTAGCGCATCCTTCCTGAACTCCAAAGGTTCTGCTTGCCATTTATATAGCATCTAAGTGGAGGGTAAGAGATTGACAGGAAGACTCAAAGCAGACAGGGCTTGATCNCTGGCATGCATTGCAGGCACGTTTGTTTATTCATCTTTTCTAGCACTGCTATTTNTGCCATGTAAATGTTACCCCACAAGGAAGCAAAACCGTATGGACAGTTGACACTCTTAGGNATTGTGCCACTTGGCAGAGAAGCACAACACAGCATTCGCAGTTCTGGCAAATGACGAAAGGAACGGTCTGCACACATTCCATGCGCTGATGGACAAAACCTGTGGANCAGTATGCACGCAAGACTGCAGAATCTGTGCACTAACCCTTGGGCTGCCAGACTCACTGCACACATCTGCAGAGATGACTAAAGCATCCCTAAGATTTCTATAAACTGCTCANATATTGGTTTTTAATAACTTCAAAACTATGTGTGATAGAATGTATACAACGGTAAGGCTCTAATATAGAGGTAATTGCNGTGCTTTGCATTAGTTGTGGAATAGATGAGATTCGGACTATGCTATTGTACATGTGACTTACACCCGTGTGTACAAGTCGTTCACAAGGCAATAGTAATATTCACGAATAAGCACAAAAGATAGCCAGCAAAGCCAGAGTAGGTTGTTACATCTGGAATTCGTGGAATATAGGAGTCTCTGGTTACCAGTTAGTATCATATTTCATAAAATTATTCATATAATCAATTTGCCAGGTACTTATAAGGTACAGAGAACTTGGATTGGTGGTATGTTGCAATGTTATCTCATGTAAAATACAATGCTTTGTGTGTATTTAGTATGCAGTGATCTAACTGAAAGATATCCTGTTACAGGCATAGACAACTTATGGCACTCCATCTTGCTATAACAGCACAGACCTACAGATACCCGGCAATGCTATGTCACATGCAGTTCATTATTCATAAATAAACTGTATTCATAAATAAACACATTTCTATTAGTAAAACACCTGNTTGAGCTTCACTCTGTCACCCGCTCTTCTTCTGCCTCACTGATTTCGTAGTAAATCAATAGGTCGGACTGAAAGTTCATTTTTGTCCACAAAATGACTAGCTTAAGTACCTGCTATAAATGAGAGAGGGCTTTTAACAAACAATAAGTGAATTCTCTTCAATTCTCTTCATAGTATGAAACATTATAGTAACATTGTACACCTGGATTTCAAACAATGCACACAATAAAATGGAATCAAAATAATTAATATTGTGATTGTGCTTATCAGTTCCATTATAACCTGAATTACAAATACATAGCTGAGGTGTGCAGTGTAGCCACACACAGTTTATTGCTTCCATACATTATGACACTTTAGCCATTTGTTATCTTGTTTTACCTTGATTTATGATTGCAGTTATGTGTGTCATTACACAGTTGGTTCCAGTATACAAGATGTTATAACACAGCCTTGCACCAAAATTGTCATGTCTGGCGTCCATCTAACATGTGACTTCTCATTGTAGGTGTNGTCTAATGGGATACAGTCCACTCCTTTGAACCTCGCCACCTACTGGAAGTGTAACTCAAACACTACCGATGTAAGATTAGATTACAAATATAACCCAGAATCCATGGCCCAGCCTAGCGCGTTATCTAATGTCCAAGTTGTGGTCCCAGTAGATGGAGGAGTCACAAACATGCAGTCCCTACCTGCTGCAGTGTGGTAAGTTGTCGTTCCATGGTGATTGCTTGCTGCTACAGTATTCGGTAATCTATATTAAAACACTGAAACCAGACCCCCCAATACCGGCTGTATCCTAGATGCATACATTGCTCACTGCTTCCCCTTGTGTACTCACACACGCACACTCACGCACGCACGTACCTGATGTAGGTGATTGTTCTCTGTATTTGATTAAGCAGCTTTTTAACTTCTCTCCGTGTTATTTGTTGCGGCCNTATATCCAATGTTCAGTTCCGATAAGCCAGTGATTTTGCATATTGTTAGTGATATTTCTCTGTTTGTGAATCATTATTGTTACCTGAAATAGGCACTATAATTATTTGCTTTAGTGACCATGACACTTATACTAGTTTATTAATATTCTGATTGCAATCTGTGATAGCNGTTTCCCATACCTCTTAAACCATTTCATCTCCTGCTCACTGTTGGTAAAAACAACAATCTTTAGTGGAGTAATGTCTGATTATGGTGGGAACACTGTGTACTATACTAAAGGAGACATTCTCACGGACAGTATGTGTAAAATGTCATTATTTGATTAGCATCTATATTGTTCATATGCAATAAATGGAAGTTTCATATAGTTATTTCTCTTTCAGGAATGCTGAACAAATGAAAGCTTTCTGGAAGATATCTGTGATTTCAGAAAAGTCTGAAAACGGAGGCAAGTTAACATACTCCTCAACAAAGCAGTTATCATAGACTGATTGCNATAACAGACACATGGGTGCATCCAGGGGTCCTGGTGCCCATAGCAAAAAGAGGAACTGGCCTTCCCTCTTAGCAACCAATCCAGCTATAGAAGTCGCCCCAATCCTAGGGACGGAGCTACATCCTTTTGCAGGGACTCTGGAATGCTTTCAGAAAAGGGCGCAGGCGCGTGACTTGCTAGTAGCTAGAGATGAGTGCACTAGAGATGCACTAGCTATAACTAGGGATGCGTGCGTCAAAAGCAAAAAAAAGCTCTTTTCACTCGCCAAACATTGCTGTTTCACATGTGTGAATAAATTATTTGAGTTCATTATCAAGTAACTTTCAAGTCTAGGGAGTGACTGCTTCACCATTTCTGCTTTATATATTTTATAGTCCTGTCCTTCAACCTCAGTGCTGTGATGTACAAGTGCTACCCACTGAGCCACTGTGAATGACAACTATGTCTTGTTATTCTTTTTTATTTTTTNATTTTCNTTCTCACTAGTGCCCAATATGCGCAATTAAGAGAGCCCACCAGTGGCCACTATATAGGGAGTGCCCCAATGATTCCTGTATAATACAGAAAGAACCAGTGACTGAAATACAATGCAAAGTGCACGCCATTGACCTATATACAATTTATATTAAATACCAATAAACGCTATACAGTACANAGAGCAGCCAGTGACCTATATGCAATGCTATGACTGTCATATAGTACCAAACACACAAATGAATCATATAAAATTTAGAAAGCAAACCAGTGTACACACTGCAAAGCTCAGCGTAGGTGAGGTGGTTTTGGTTTAACAGCAATTATTTTGTTTTTCCCTGAATATTACTCATCACTACTAACATTTGAATGGTCCATTTATATGTCCTGTGAATGAAAGTTTCATTATTGTTTTTCTTTATAAATCCTCAGGATCTGGATCACTCAGAGCAAAATTTGATGTGTCTGAGGGGCCTAGCACGCCGAGTACGCTGGCAGTACAGTTCATGAGTGATGGGAGCACCCTGTCTGGGGTGGACATTGAGCTTGTGGGGACAGGATACCGCCTTTCTTTAGTGAAGAAGAGGTTTGGCACAGGTACAGGTCTTCCAGATGCAATTTGTTTAAATGGGGCGTGGGCTTTCTGCTTATTTAAAATGAATCACATGTGAAGCTGNTAGATGTTCGAACCTTAGGTAAATAAAAATGACATCCAGACTTTTTGTAGCTTATTGTGTAATTGTTATACCATAAAATGTGTTAAACAGTGGGAAACAGTTTCCCTATGGTCAACACTAACTGGATATAGTATTGTGTATTATGCTTATTGTTTAAAACATTCAACATTTACAAATGCAGGGAGATTGAAAAGTGTGGATGTTGCTCATAGCAACCAATCCAATTCAAGCTCACATTCTCNAGTGTGTAAAATGAAACTGAGAGCTTGAATATGGATTGGTTGCTATGGGCAACATCCCCACTTTGCAATCTCCATGATAAGTAAATTTAGGCCATAATATCTGACATGTATGGGACTCAGATAATGCCTTGTTATATTGCATTGTTGTAATCTATAGACTGATGTCTCAAGCTATAAAGAATTCTTGCTATGCTTTATCCTTCATCATTTTGCTAGCGGCTTCACTCATTTCTTTTATACCTTCAAATCTATTTATGCAAGAATTGTTTGTGTTCTGTTCTCACATTTACATACTTCTCTTGTTTTTTTTCCAGGGAAATACATGGCTGACTGTTGATTTTTATTCAGATTTTTTTTTATTTTTTAAATCCTAAAATACAAGCAAAAGATCCCTGTTAATTTATCGGAAATCTTCCAAATGCTGTTTTAATTATAGATCTATATATTTTAATTCTTGACTTGTTCCGAAAAGGTATTTCTATACTGCTGCCAACTACAAAGCATAAGAATGCACTTTTTCTGAGTCTTTTTCTGGAATATCTTTTTGACGATGTTTGTAGCACTGAAGTCTTCTGCAGTTGTGGTGAAAATTCAGCATATGTTCTTATGTGTATTTGTACAAAGGCAAGACTTTATTAGACAGCCATTTTGTATCAGAAAGTATAAACTGTTACGTTACGTAACATCCAAACTTTGCAAGAGCAATCAAGTATACATATATATATACAATGTTTTATGTAAGTGTAAATAGTTGATTATAAGTTTTATTATTTAACATCTGTTTTTGGAAGATCTACTCAATAAGTAATTCAGGGTATGGATTCCAGCTACGCAAAATTAGAGTAAACATGCTATGAGGCAGCCATATTGTGAGCTGCTTTCCAATGTCCATAAGAATGAAATCGTTATATACATGTGAATACTGGTTCACTTTTGAATATGGCTCTCAGTCTCTATACTGATTGCTTGTCTGTGGAATTCATCTTGACACCAATGTACCTTTTGTCATTTAGGTACTTCCACATACATGTAATGTAATCATTTTATATTGCGCTCCTGCTCCATTATTTCCTACAAGGCAAAATAATGGTGCAGTCTTTGCATGGAGTGTAAAAATATTATCTCTGGATCCTGTACTGCACTGTTAAAGTTTATGGAAAGTTATGGATCATTTCAAAATAAGTGCAATTACAGCAACAACAAAAATAAGTCAACAGGGCTTTTATACTGTCCATGTCATTGAAGTCATTCTCTATGGTCGTTACTTTTTATGCATTAACATTTGTGCCTTTCCCAGTCTTACTGTCACGATTTTATTTATTCAGGCCTTGTCTAAAATATAAGGGCTAGAACATTCCGATGTATGCAACTATGAAATGCCACTTGCAGACCTCACGGTAGCGGTCACCAGTGTGGATACCTTGTCCTTTTCAGCCTGGTCATACAAGATCACTCATGGATGCTTTCATTACTTCTCATGGATTGGAACATATATACACAAACACTAATTGGCAGCACTGCCACAAAAGCACAGATGTAGTGGGAGGTGGGGATTCACTATTGGTGCTATTTTGTAAAATGTCTTATAATTATAGTGAAGACTAAAAAAAAAATATATGGTTACCTTATACATGGATGTTTTGGCTGCCATGGTAACATGAAATGATTTTATTTCAGTCCACCCTTTTATTAATATAACTTAAGACCATATATATATATATATATATATATATATATATATATATATATATATATATATATATCTTTCACTACAGTTCCCCTGCAAATGTATGCATTTATTAAACACTAATAGACAGAATACTTTAAGGCAGTGGGTACCTGTTTACCCATTTACCCAATAATCCGGAAAAAGATGGTGTGTGAGTAACTAGTGACATACATGCATTTTGTAATCTCTGTGCCCTCCTGAAATAATGCAAATATGTGCTACATAGGAAATATCAACACTACTGTTGATAACATAATCTCATTTTAAGTATCGCATTGTAACGTTATGGTCTGTTAATAAGTGAAACGATAATTACGCAGCATTTGTGTTAAGTCTCCTCACACCTCAGGTCAGAGTAATTCTGTATACAATGTCATGTAGATAATCCAGCTGAGCTTGGGATGACTGTCGCTGTTGTACAAAGGTTTTTGTTTGTTTGTTTTGCAGAACAGATGATTGAACGATATGATTTTATTTTTATCCTTTTTAATGTGATCAGAAGTATTTTATAAATTTTTTTTAAATAAATGCTAAAACGTCAGTGCATTATTAATAGTCATAGTTAACCAAAAAAAAAATATACAAGTAAAACTTGAACCCCTATACTGAGTGTATCTCATGTAATGTCCAACCAGAATGTCCACATATATCACTTCAGTCACCAATCGCATTTCCATCACTGAGCAATAACTATGCTTATCGTTTAGCCACTGTTGGAGAGAGTATGTTTGCAATAAAACGTTGCAATACAGCAGCTATTTCTGGTTTAGTCGAAGGCCAACATGCTTCTAGAATGTTTTTAATTATTTTATTCTACAGTTTGAAAAGCTAATGACACTTTTGATATCTCTATTGTAATCTGTTTTGCGATCTGAAGTTTAGGACTGTACAAAAAACAAAAAATAAATAATCTAATGCTACAAAGACTTTATAATCTACATGTTTTAGCACTTTCAAGCCTACATTTTACAAAAATACTAGATAAAACAACAGGTTGCAATATGGGAGACATACAGATTTATATGGGAATTTTCGTTAATGAATGAATTTTAATATACAGGTTGATGCTGGTATCTGCCAAATGTATGTAGCGAGCTGGCTCTTGCTTTTATACACAGTGATATCCTTGTAGCTGCCTCTTGTTTCAATGGATTTGTAAACACTGAAAGCAAAAGTACACCCGAGTTTTTATGGAATGTTCTTACTTTTGACTGTAAATTAAAACAAAACAAGTATATCTTACAAAATGTAAATATTTTTTTCTTTTAATAAATGTACATTTTACATAATATGTTGCATCTGTAATAAACATGTAATATATAAATAATTTACAAACCAAGTCATGCTTTCCTGTTTTTCTTTCTGTGGTCAGGTCGTGTTCTGCATGTGCTTTGTTTACAGATTCCTCTTATTGGTAACTGTGAGAGAGGTGTAATATGAAAACCTCGCTTCACTGAGCTGCATGCTAATTAATCTGCATTGAAAGCCATAACCAAGTTACAGAACTGTTTCTTTTCTCAGTTTCATTGTACATACTGGAGAATGAGAGCTCCAATCTGATTGGTTGCTATGGGTAACATCCCCACTTTTATAGCTCCCTGCATTCTCCCTACTTAGTAAATGTTTTATGACATTGGGGCTTATTCTATTGCCTGCAATGTTGGGTTTGGGAGCACTGTTGACACTGCACCATTCTATTGCAAGAATTAATGCCAGCACCACACCCACATCTCCCATTTAATTGATGAACATGCTTTAATCCCCATCATGGTGAGCCAAACAATTCGCACCTCAGACAAGTGCAGATAAAAATTTAAAAAAATGAAACAAAATGTAATAAGTCTTAAAATACCCCCTTGTATTTGGCCATACTGGTGCTGTGTCTGCTTTGGAAACCACAAGCGCCAGCATGCACTGACACCCAGGGTCGGCTGCAGCCTGTAGTGCCCACACAAAATATAAAAGCTGGTAAAAACATAATATAGGTCATTATTTCCACATTAATGGGCAGCGATTGGGCAAATGAAAAGAGACACACGCATACACTAAAAAGATCTAAGTTTGAAACAAATAATTTTGCTCTTTAGTGGTAGCACACGGAAACCTATTTATCAAGACCAAAATTGCTACAAACAAGTTTAAACAAAATGCCCCATGCAAAAAATGCACTCTTCCTGATGTGAGTAGATTTCAACAAAGCGAATCCTCTATTTCCACAACAGTGGATCATTATGCTTCCTGTATGCATTTCTGGTCTTCTAAGTTAAAATAGAAAAGATCAGTTTTTCATTGTGATACTTATGTCATTTCATTGCAGGTTCCTTTATGTAATGGGTAACTTATATTACAGAAGGTTTAAGCACATTAAATACATTTTTTGTAAATGATACATGTCTCCCATTACTACTGTCTAAAGTTGCTAACAAAGCATTTATGGCTCCTAGCATCTATCTGTCAAGGTGCATGATGGGTACATAAACCCTGCAATATTCTTGTCTCTTGCTTTCTGGTTAAGAGTACATTTCAGACAATGGAAACTGTGTTATAGGATAGTTAGGTTGGGTTTGTGGTAAAAGGATGTATTGCACTATATGACCATAGAAATATATTGTGCTTGTCATGATGTGTAGATTGGTCTTGTGAGGATAAGTGAATGCTGGCTTAAAAGAAAGCTCTGATCCGCCTATGGCTACATGTTCCTGTCAGCAATATTTGACAAGATTTGTTTCCACTGTGTAATATCCAAAGAGTGTACTTAGAAGAGAGACAAAGTATTGCTTTTACACCCATCTCCATTCTTTACACAATGAGTGCCTTAGTACACACATTAATGCTTTTTCCATCTGCTGGTTGGAAGAGAACACACATTAATTAATTGTTTGTTCCGTCTTGGATGTCTGGGGTACATGTGTAATGGCTCTTATCTTATCATAGTTTAGATGGAGATTGTACGTCCCTGTCATATCGGCAATAGATGATTCTAGATTAAATAATAAATGTTTTATATGTAACTACACTCCCAGTATTATATTGCTGTTGAGTTTTTGTGTAGACTCTAAACTGGATACACATCAAAGTGATTATAGGATGATCTGCCAAGTATCAGGGTATCGGCCTGCACCAATGCACTTCACGATNCATGTGTAATGATTGAATATCATCATCATACATGAGGGACTAATAATTTCTTTTATCTTATTACTTATCTTTATTCTTTTATCACGTAGCGCTTTACAATTCATTTCAGGCACAATTGGTGGGGAAGGGGGCCCTGCCTGCAGGCTTTCATTCTATAGGAGGTTAATACAAACACTAAGGACAATTTAGTCAGCTGCCATTTAACCTACCAGCATCTTTTTGGGATGTTGGAGGGAAATCGCTTGGTGTGTAGCCATAATACTGGAACCTTTCATTGGCTGAGAATTATTCCATATATTTAGGACTTGTGTGTCCATTAATTGCTGTAGTGTGTAGCCAGCTTTAGGCTTCCTCTCTGGTGTTGGAGTAATGGTAACGTCATTTTAGACTATTACATTTCTGGATCCAGACTTAACATTGGCAGTAATTTTATGTATGCAGCATGTGTGTATTGGCTAAGCAGTCACATGGCACATTCCCAGAACTGGTTGCTGGTGGTACGATCAGTTTCTCTATCCATTGGGAGTGGTTTCCCTGCGTGTGTACGGAGATAGGCAATTGTAACTGTACATCATGGGCTGTGGTATGGATCTCATGTCACAAGACACCCTTCTATATAGGGCAGATTGACAGAACACGTAGATTAGCAAAATACCATACAAGATAATTAAGAATTTGGGAGCGATTTGACATACACCCTAAAGTTTTTATATGGCCTCTTATGTGTCGAAGATTTGAAGCCCAGAGATTCTGCGTCATTACAACAAGAAGAACAACAGAACACTAATTCAAACATGTTATAAGAAAGGTAAAGTTTTTCTGTTCTTTCCCACTAATTACATACAAACAAGACAAAAAACTCACAATATAAGATTGTGCATGTTGAGATATGAAATATATGAAAAAGGCTTTTAATATACATAAAATAGTAAGGTATGCAGCAACTGCACATAAGCAGCACTATGTTATAGCTGCATGCAAGAAAAAGACCATTGTTTTCCCATTGCTCTGTGGATTGACATTTTGGGGGCTGATCCAGAGTTGCACTTACACCTTTATTTTACCGTGTTTCCCCGATAATAAGACACTGTCTTATTATCTTTTTTTAACAAAAAAATAGCAGAGGGCTTATTTTCAGGGGAGGACTTATTTTAACCCCTTCCGACCCTGCGCCGTATATATACGGCGCAGTCGGAAGGTCCGTAAAGACGAGCGCCGTACATGTACGGCGCTCGTTTAAAGGTCTCCCCGCGGCATCGC
>JABWIB010001994.1:0-27674 GCA_016617825.1 Platyplectrum ornatum | reverse complement strand
ATATATATATATTTGATGATATACATACTGATGAATGGTATCTATTAATAAATATATATTTGATGATATACATACTGATGAATGGTATCTATTAATATGGGTGTATAAGGTTTCTGATTACATATGATATTGTGCATATTCCAGGCTTCATTGGGATCTCTCATAGCGCCTCCGGTCTCTTCAGCAGCTCCCCCGCAGTGGGCTGGACAGTACGGCCCGGGCAGTGTGTGTGTGGTCTGGGGAGCCCGGCGCTCCGGGTCGCTCTCATGCAGCGGATGTTTCCCGCCCCGCCCACGTGACGTCAGGGGGACTGTGCGCACACCTGGCGGGGGGCGGGGCAGAGGCAGCGCCCTGCACAGGTAATAGAGTCCCTGCTGTGTGACTGATAGGAGACTTCATGGAGCGCCACATAGGACAGCACTGTACAGGTATACACAGGTATCCCCTCCCTGCACACACCTCACTATACTATATACATTGATAACACTAGCATCTCATTGTATCTGGGAGTGTTTAGTAAGTTGGGTCACATCCTATGTGCTGTGTTTGTTATATGTGTTCTGTAAAACAACAAAACTTTCCTGGTGGCATTTTGACTTTTCTGTATGTGCTGGAAATAGGATTTCTGTGTATTTGGCAGCCTCTTATCATTGTATCCATTTGCTGCTATCAGCCAGTATATTTGTATAACATATAACATGCTGGGTACATCCATTTCCCTATTCTATGGGGAAATCTTGTTTAGGTCTACTGACAAGATTTATTATATGAGATTATATGAAAAATAACTATTCATAAATGTATTATTAACATTTTCCATTTTACAATGCAAGGAACTGATCAAAAGCTAAGAAAGCCTTATGCAGTATTGGAAAGGGCTCATTGAATCTTCATGACTTGAATATTCTGTCCATATGGAAGCCTATGCTGTACAGACATTACTGTAATATCTAGTCTCCATTGTGTCCTCAGCTCTATACTGAGCACTGTGTACATGTGTTGTCATGTAATAACATGAAGATGAAGCAAGCGTAAACCAAAGTCGCTCTATTTGTGCTGATGGCTACAAAGTGACCACGTGAAGGCCTCCTGCCGTAGGTTTCATATGTGATATAACATAATGCATACACATTAGTAGAACAGAAGAATTGTTTGCGACCTGTGTAATGAGTAACCAGATACACCACCCTCAGGGTTGCTGGCAAGGGATTCATTTGAAGAAATAAGGTGACCCATAATGAAATGTAATAACTATCTTTCTCTTTTTTCCATTAGGAGACATTGCAGCTTTTACCTGGGATCTGGGCAGGACAAATAATCTTCTAAAATGCCTTTCTTGCCCTTCTGTATTGGATCCAGCGATCCAGTGCGAATACATCGCCTCATATTCTACATGTATGTTTTTGGAACGATGCTTTTTGGTGCTGGTTGCCTCCTCTCCATTTATGGTTTCCAATCGTGTCAATCAACTGAGCTCAATAATTGCAGCATGACTTTGAAGGTTTTGGGGCCTGCATTTGCTGTCATTGGAGTGGGGTCTATATTGCTGGCAAGGTCTAGATCCAGGCTGGAGGAAACAAGACGGCAACAAGACAGAGAAGCGGATGCAGACCATTCTTTCCTCTGCGGGGAAAGTCGCCAGTTTTTCCTATTATTAGTGTTTGGATTCTTGTTTGTGACTTGTGGCACACTTATTAGTGTTGTGCGTGTCTGGGTACCTGGATGCCGCATGATGCCTTTAAAGTATAATACTACTATCCCAGATGCCAATGACATCAGCTGTGGACACCTGCAAATAGGGGGGCCTCCGATCATTCTGATTGGATTGTGTTTGTTTGTGGTGGCCTTCATAAAGAAAAAGCACCGTCTCCAGCAGGATCAGGAGAGATCTACAGATGTAGAGGAGGAATGCCCAAGAGATTCGCCCTTTCGTGTTAGTGTTGGTGAGTATTTGATCATTTTGTTTTGTCATTTCATTTCTTGGTTCTGATACCCAATATTTTGTGGCGTTATATTGTATTTTTGATATAAATGACATAGTTCTACAAATGTATTTATGTTGACTGTTGTAACAGTTTGAGACAGTCCACTGAGCAAATCCATTTCCTCCTCTTCAATGACAGCCTTGATAAGAACAAAAGATAAGTGTCATATTATCAGTCAGACGTGCAACAAAGGGAGATTATAACTGTAGTTATGAAAGAGAACCTTCAATTACCCAAAGGATCTCACAGAGGGTCAGTGACTGGATTGAACTTCTGGCCAGGACTGACTGTCTTCCAGGCCTGTTTCGTGGATCCTGTCATTATTACATTAGGAAGGTGTAATGGGAATTTATGACCTAAGCAACTATTTATTTTCATAAACACATTTAACTGTCACTGCATGAACAGGCTGCAAATCACTACATGTTTACAGATTGGGAGTCATTAACAATACATGATAAAAATTGCTATTGCAATGTTTTCAACTCTGCCAAAATGTTTATTGGTTTTATTTGCTGAACATATGAAATAAAGAGCTTTCAGGTACACATGATGAAATTACCATATGACATGCATTGCTGGTCACGTTATCTGTTTAACTTGTGGTACAGAGTGATGTATGGATTTTATGTATCTATATGTAATCTCAAATCCTATAGTATTCTATTACAAAACAAAGTAAAAACACTTTAAAATAATGCTTTTAAAAGTGACCCTGTTAATGCTGGGACATAAATACACAAATTTTGTGGTACGCAGTGTTGTTTTCCCCTTAAAGGTCCCCACATGCACCTTCTAATTTCATAAATACAACCTTGACTTGGAAATCCTTGGCACTCCGGAATCTGGTATTTTTACAAACATACATTTCTGGTTAGTCATCTAAAACCACCCAGTGATCACCAACCATGAACAAGAGACGTATTTGCTCCATTAATATCTAGGTAGTATGCGATGTCTGGCTTTTTGCCAGGGTTCCAAAGAATTCTGTCCTACATCACTCAACGATGGCAATGAATATCTGAGAAGAACCTGAGATGTGTGGCCCAAGGTATGAAGTTCATCTTTCTGCCTTATGATATTGCCTGTACACTGTAGTTCAAAAATTATGTTTAATATGGACTTATGTGTTTTCCTATACAGGAGATACCCTCTGAGACTTTCACATATTTTACCCCAGGAATCAATCATACCAGACTGACCTGCTCCACTGCTGATTATGTTGCCAGGATATGGTTGGTAGAGCGTTTTATGTATGTACCATTGTGCATACATAACTTCTGGTTTGTTTGTTTTTTTTTCTTGTTGTTTTAACTCCCACATATTTCATTCATATAGTGACTTATCAAATGTATTTATTTATCTATTTGCTTGGATTACATTTGAGAAAATATGTGGTAACAAGTTTGAGCATTTTCCCAACCTATCCATGTTTAACACCCCTGAAATGGTGCAGAGGTGGAATTCATGTGCCCTATTTTACAGTAGAAGAGTTTACTCTTAATGCATAACCGTCAAAACGTTTATATATTTCTAGGAGCGTCTGCAGAATTGATCCAGAAAACTTAAGGCAGACACCAACTGTTGGAGATCATTCTGTGGAAACAGTTAGAATGTGAACCTCTGGGTGTTTAAATTCTGCACTATCCAAATGTTTTGCTCTAGAATCCATTTGCATCATAATCAAAAGTCTGGATCCAGTCCATTAGTAATCTTTGTGCTTTGTTCCCTCCTATATGAGGTGCCAATAAAGAAGGAAATTGCTGCTGCCCAGGAGGATGATGGGGTTGGACCCTATCCAGAGGTATATTATAACAGCTTTCGTAACTATTATTTGGCAATATTTCTTCAATACTCTGAGTGTACTTTTTTTGTACATTTGTATCCCAAAATTGAAAGTACTGTTTATAGCGGTTTACTGCTCCTGCTAAACTGTGCTCCTGTACCAGGCAGAGTTTCTGGTACCAGATGATAAACCATTGTTTTCTGCACTGGTTGCTGTAATGATGGCATGTGGCCTTATTTACGCAAAGGCGTCACTCCTCGCTGGTTGTACTGTTTTCTGTATCGGGCTTCTATTAAGCTTTACGATATTAGTTGTTGACAAACTCCCAACTCATAATATAGATCAGTTCACTGTAATAATATGATGACACATATGCCCATATTGACATGTTAATAAAATATGACTATGCTATGCAAATTACCATATATGTACATATAGTACAAAGTAATATTGTTTTTTAAACCATGAAGTTTGAAGGATGTAAATACATCTTAATGTATTTACCTGTTATATTCTTTTATTATTAGTAATTATAATTAATAAGCAACATTGTGTGAATGTTAATGAAAATACAAACGATGGTTGTGGAGATAATGCAGGTACCTCAGCCAGTGTTATTAAGCAGCAGAAAAACAGAACAAAAACACAAAATAAACACCTTGCCTGTGCGGCACTAACTAAAACACAGGTCTCTCCTGACTATCACTAAGAAAACAATACCTGCAGCCAGAGGTGATACACACCGTGTCTGTGCAGTCCCTCCATGTACAGTGAGAGCAATTGAAAGCCCTGTCTGCTTTACCATGAGCTACCAGGTGTCAGCACTAATAAGACAGCCCAAAAGATCCGGACTGGGCCTAATGGATGGCGGACCCTCCCTTACTTCCAACCATCCACCCCAGGGAATCCTTCCAGCTTTTACCAAAAGCTGAAGCACTATTAGGAAATGTTTCCCAACATGAACAACACAAACATTCTCCCTGGGGCCTATAACATAGCAAGTAACCAGGCAGAAATATACCTACCTTGCCACACATAATCAGTGACCCTGTCACAATATATTATTTTATTTGTTTTGCTTATAGGCTGTTAATATATGTATGCATTGGCTCTTAATGATGTCTTTTACTCTCACTCTCACTCTCTCTCTCCAATTAGTAAGTTTAACACATTCTGAGCATATTTGTTTTAGATAATGTATTATTCATCCCATGAGGCCACTTCACATCAGAGGTTAGATTGACTAAACTCAGCAAAAGGAAACAGTTACTCAGAGCAACCAATCAGATTCTAACTGACATGGTCTATTATGTATTATGAAAGTGAGAGCTAGAATCTCATAGGTTGCTATGGACAACATTACCTCTCTCTTTATTGTTTTTCTCAATTTGGTAAATCTGGCCCCAGTAGTCCATTAAGGAAGAGGTGGCAGTGGCCCCCAGTCATAAGAAGGAAAAAGAGGCTACCAGTCAAGTTGTTCTGAAGAAGTGCACAGTAGAGTGAAATTGTCAGCAATCCCGTTGCTGGTAGACACTGAAGTGGGAGGAAGTGATGATAGTCTCTACTCTACTATTCCTTCAGGAAGCCATAAATGTTTGTGATGACCTCCAGTGCAGACCTCCATTGAAGAATTGGAGATGACTCCCGGTCACTGTCTGCTGTAAGTAGCAACATAAAGGTATGTACAGTGGCAGCAGCCCCAAAACACTATTAACTACTGGAGGCCATAGATAAGGAGGCAGCATTAGCCTCCCAGCTAAAACTAGCAGAAGAGGTGTTTTTTGACAAATATAGTATTAACTTTAGCTTTCTATGTGTATATTGTGTGGGTTTTTTGATTTTGTCCAGTACATAATTGTTTATGTGATGTGATGAGTGTCTTTTTTTGTGGTTTTTTTTTTTATACTTGTGCAGGAACCAACTACAACAGTGTCCACATTCCCAAAGGTATTTACAGTGCGTCTACTGCCAGGGGCTTCACAGAGCTGCAATGACAAAGGATTCTCCTGCAATTCATCATGAAAGACTCATTTTAGCTACATATATTTGTATATCACATTCTGTATGTTTGTAATAATTGTTAATAAATAGATATATTTGTGACTGTGTGTATACATCATTGTCAACATTTAAGTTAAGTATGTGCTTAATAAAATGAAATGGGATAACCATGTAAAATAGTAAAAGATATAGAAATAAATATAATTTGGCATAATAATTAAATTGTTTACAGCAATCATTTCTTGGCCTTAAGGGCATAGAATGTTACATACCGGCGTATATCATATAAGGTGTTTCCTTTCACCTGACTGATTGCAATGTATAAGGATGTTTGGATGTTGACCAAAGTGAAGTGTCTTGCATCCATATCAAGGGTGTATGTGTACTGATTGATGTGTCTCTCTTGTTTGTCAGATTTGTGTTTTTTTTGTATTTTTCCAAAAATTCCAAATTACAATAAAAGAGCAAAACAACGAAGAAATTACAGAAATTTGACTGTACATACAGGGGAGAATACAGAATGGTAATGAAATGTTTGTTGGTTTTTGAAAGACAGACTTATTAAGGTTGCAAACAATGTTAGAATTGACAAGAACAATAAACAAGAAAGAAATTGTCTATATCAAATGTTGCCTGGTCTGTAATCCATCCACTGACATGGCAAGGGCAGTGTTCATGTTGGGTAGATATAAGCCATGGGATGACAGAGAAGGCGAGGGGGGTTGATAGAAAAGAAGACATAGGACAGCTAAGAGAGAAATAGGAGCAGCAGTGGACAAAAGTTGATGGGAATAACAGGATGTTGTTTGAAACCAGTGGAAAGGGGTTTCTCTGGTGAGTAAGGGGAGAGACTGAATAAAGGGTCCACAGCATTGGAACATACCTGGCACTAAAAGCTCCTTATTGGACAAAGTTTCAATACAGTCCATGTTAAACAGGAAGAGCAGCTGCCTCTAGGACTGGAGGCATATCGGAGATCCAAATTTGTAGGATGTTACCTATATACAAATTGTCCTGTATGCTTATTGTCCTATTTAATAAAAAAAATACATGGAGAAGAAAGGTGGGGATTGATATGTAACACTGAATCTGTAGTGATGTACACTACAAGTGACCCACGTCATGGGTGGCAGAGGTGCAGATTAGTCAAAGGACTACTGCACCATACAGCACCAAGCATTACAGTGTCATTGCACATCTTTTTGTCTTTAAAATCTTTGTTGTTCAAGTTACATTTTATAAACTTTAACTAGTTTAAGTATAACTGGTTAACCTAATGATGCTTATAATGTAAATGTGACTGGTATTTTGCTGGGGTTAGTGTTATGTCTCCTTACCGATCTACTGTGTATTTCGCTGTGCTGTTCTGACACGCTGTCCTGTATTATTATCACTACTGTTTAGTTTGTGAGCTGTTGGTTTTTTTTGTTTATTTTTTGTTTGTGTTGGATTATTTGTTTGCCTTTTTTGTTCCAAAAATCAATAAAAACTGATTTAAATAATAATGTGACTATTTGAGCAGTATAGTTCTTTCCTAAATACACTTTTCCTAAAGCAAATCAATGACCGTACGGTGTTGGGTTTTAGCTGTCTTTTGGTTTATGAATTACATTGTACACTGCACACCTCTGCTGTGATTACCAGGAATAATAGACTGCTTCTTATTTGCTTTGTGTTTCAGGTGATGAAGTTATATTGTTTCCTCCACCGCCACCTTCGTATTTTGCTGACCCTTTGTCACCAGTAGCTGGTCACGATGGCAGTGTTTTATCTAGGATTGATAACCCACCCCCATACAGCAGTATTTTCAATATAAGGTAAGGATAAGTTCATGAATGTCACTTCAGGGGCATTTGGAAAAAATATTTAAAGTAGTTGTTTTACTGATATTATGGACCTTAAACTAACAAATGGATTTAATATTGCTGAATACATTGATGGTGTAAGATGTTATACCTAGGAAGTTTTCCCACATTGGAACTATTGGAAAACTATTTACTATTACATTTATGAAAATAAATAAACGTGTGTTCTTAATTGCTTTAGTACTTACCTGAAGACCCTTGTATTCATGTGTTCTCTCTTCTGTAGTGCAAGTGTTTCAGTGTTCCCATCCACTGTAGCTGTGGCTGTTGTTTAAGAAATGTAAACATTAGAAGAGATGGGAACATGACTCTAGAACGACTACGCTGCTCATGACCTAATGCCTTGAATATGTGAATACATTTTATAAATGCCTAACCATGCCAGATTGAATGCTAGTAATGTGTGGGGTTTTTTTTTATTACTGTTCAAGAATGCATAGCCCCACTTATTAACTATGCTAATCTGCTGTGTGGTGCTTCCGCTTTAACACAGTGAAATTCAGCAGACTGTAGATTCTGAAATCTAAAAGAAAAAATCCGATTTTTGAATCAAGTCCAATAATGAAATCGATTTGGGCCTAAGCAGGGATTTACTAAGCAGGGAGATTGAAAAGGGGATGTTGCCCATAGCAACTAATAAGATTCAAGCTCACATTCTCAAGTGTGTTAAATGAAACTGAGAGCTTGAAGCTTATTGGTTACTATGGGCAACATCCCCACTTTTTAATCTCCCTTCTTAGTAAACTTAGGCCTTAGTTTTTATTACTGGGCATTGCAGTTTCACCTTGCTCATTTCAAGACCTCTTTCTAAGGCATTTAAATGTTGGTGTAAGATTTAATATTTTACTACATGTTCTTGAGCTGGTGCTCAGTCAAATTGACCATATACTGCACCATAATCCTTTCATATCTGATGTCATATGTACATGCTTGTAGATCTAGCAAAACCAGATTATATGACTGGGCTTTGACGGCAGGCACATTTGTTACTTTTGTAGCAGTGTGCTCCCAGATCTGGCTGCTAGCCAACAGTTCATTNTCTATCATTGTTGAGAGCCTCATTACAAAATTAATTTGAGTGAACACTTTATTTTTTGTTTTAATTCACCATTTCTTACCTTTTTTGCACTTTCTTTCTCTGTTTTTTTAACTGAGTTGGGATTATTGCCCTACTTATTTTAATAATGGTATAAATAAAGGACATTTTTTATTAATGTGCTTATTTTTCTGATATGATGGGCATGTGAGTGCACCACTTAACAGCCTACTTTCGGGGCTCTCCCCCTTTCTCTTCTTTTTTGGAGATTCTTGAATGCAGACGCATTGTGAATAGTCTGTGTCAATGATTCTGAATCCCATCTACCAAGCCTTTCCCATATTACTTGCTCTATATGATCTTGTGCTTGTTTAGCATCACATATGTATACATATGTGACACTTTATAACATTTCTAAAATAACGACATAGCTCTGGATTTATCCTGAAAAGTTGCAGTTTGAACAGTAACAGCTAGGTGGCATATCAGTACAGAAGATAACCATTGTCAGGCCAACATTCACCAATGTAATGTTAGCACATTATAAATGTACCCCTTTTCTTCTTGTCTTTGCTCCTATTTCTGAATCTGCCGCATTGTCTGCACACAGTGAATTAACTGAAGTTGTCTGGTCACCAGTGTGTGTTATAACATGTTATTTATCTGTCTCTTTATTATTATAGGACACATAACAGTGGACCAGAAATGGACAGAAGCCAAGTGACTGTATACACTATTCCAGTGCCAAATCCATCGTCTTGTTATTCCAATGCAGACTTTTCGTTAGATCTTCCTCCAAAGTATGAGGAGAAAGATACTGCTTCTGCACCTGATTCTTGTGTACAGGGCTCCACCACCTTGTCCTCAACTGATCCTGTAGAATCTTCTAATCCTGCTCCTCCAGATCCAGAAGTTTAAAGGAGAGACTGTCCTTATTTGTTTTGTTTGTTATAGAGAATGTATTAAGCACTTACGTACTGGCAATCATCTAAATCCTAAGAAAAATGAATTCACAACACATCAGTTGGAGGCTGATGTAACTTATAAGGACGATCTTCATGTCCAGTATCTGGACGATGGGACATTCTTACTAAGAAAAAGGTTTGAAAAAATGCCATCCTCTGGAAGTATTTTAAGATAAGTTTTATTTTTTGTATTTTTTAAAGACCCAGTGTGTGAAGACCTGATAATCAGCAGCAAATCAATCACTTGCACTGTAAGAACTTCATCCAGAGCTGCCTTTACATACTGCTGCCTTATACCTCTCATCCTATTACCCTAGACTACTGATAGAAGTCTGCACAGTGTGTACCTGTTTCCAGTGGTTAGTGTGTGTGTGTGTGCTGATCCAAGTGTATTCTTGCAATGGACTCCTAATGTGTAGAGCATCAATTAAATTTTATAAGTTATTTTATCAGTGCTTAAAATATTGTATACAAAATGTAACCATGAAAAAAGTATAAATGTATTTTTTTAACTTTATGATTTATCCAGGATTATATCAAGATTTTATTGGCCAGATCCTAAATGTATTGTCTGTAATATTTTTATAGATTTTATGTAGAAATTTAAATGTATTGTTTTCGGAATTACCCTCTGTACATAATATTTATTGAAAGACAAACATGTCTGATTCCAGAAAAACAAAACATCAAACCCACATCTGGCTTTAACTGCAGCAACAGCTGTAAATAGAGTTAGAAAGTAGACAGGTGTGAGACTGATGAGGTATCATACATTGAATGACGTCACATTACCTGAAGGCATTAACAACCCNGTTACACTTGTTCCAGATATACAGTAAATCTGGATATTCAGTATGATATATACTGTTGTGCATACTGCTTACAGTGTAGTCATTGTGATTCCATGGCAAACCCTAATATTAATAATATTGTATACTGATCAGAACCAAGTTTGTTATGTATGCAATGCATTGTGTGCATGTATGCTTTGAAACTAATGTTTATGCTTAAAAAGAAGACATTCAATTATCTCAGTCAAACACACTAGATGAAAGAATGGGGACTGATCCAGAGTTTGGGAGTAAGGGCAAAACAGGTGCAAGTGTATACTGCAAAACCAAACATTGAACTGCAGGGAAGGCAAATATAAACTATGAAAACAGATGAATGATTTCACATACCTCATATTGCAACATGGTTTTGCTTAATTTTACACTTGCACCTAAAAAAAAAGGTGCAAATGCAACTCTGNATCAGCCCCAAAATGTTTCGCTATACATAACACTATAATGCCTTCCTATGTGTGTAACAGTGTAAGTGATCAACATTGCTTAATCACACTTGGGTGATCAGATCAATATTGCTGCTATTAGTCCCTAGTAAATGTGCAGGCTATGCTGTTTTCAAGATTAGAAGTATAAGGAACCTGCTTACTGTTTTTCTTTTTTATCCAATCAGCTAAACCTGAGAACAAATTGCTATTTGTATCCCATACTGTTAACTGTCCTCCCTAATACAGGACCCAACGTGGAGGGTTATCTTAGATTTATCCTTCCAATCCCCAGAACAATTGCTTGATTGCTACAAAATCTTTCTGGTGTGTACTGTCGAATAGGAGCACCCAGTTTGTGGAGAAAACTTCAGAATATGCTCCCACATGCTCTTCAGAGCAACCTTACACATTCATAGAGCCATCTTGTGGACCAGCATAAAATTGTATCAAGTTTATAAATATTGTTTATTGAATCCAAAACCCATGATCCTCCCTAAAAGCATACGTAAAATGCATATACTGTAGATATTTACTGATTTTCCCTACTGCTAAATTGTAGCCTCCCTTAAAAATTATAAATTCTACACCTTGTGCTGAATATGGTGGCTCTCATCTTCTACACAGGATCTCCAGTGCATTAGGTTCCTGTCTCTGTTTATCTGTGTCAACTTCCATAAAAGATCATCATCAATTAAAAGGATGGTATAATAATTATTTACATAAAAGTGTGATACACCAAAAAATCATGTACAAATATTAAACTGTTTCTAAATTTCTTCTGTCATCCTCCACCTATAAGGTGGAATAAGAAACTATGGGATTCAGCAGGTTATGTCTTTTAAGTGGTGATTTTTGCTAGTGCTTGTTTGAGCTGAATGAAAAAGTGCAGATGCAGCATAAGGTGTGTGGAGTGTCAAATCATGACCTAGTACAGGGATGGGCAACCAGTAAAACTTCTGATGTTGTCAAACTACAACTACCATCATGCTTTGCCAGAAGTCTTTAATGCAGATGTCTTTTGCACAAGCTCGAAATTGTAGTGTGTCAGGGTTGACCATCAATGACCTAGTACAGTGGTTCCCAAACTGTGTGCCGTGGCTCCCTGGGGTGCCGTGACGCTCTCATTGGGGTGCCGTGGAATGATTTTTCTGATATGGTGCAACATTGCTAGTGTTACTTAGAAACACAATTTTACCTCTTGTATAGGAGTAACACAAGATTTGATGTCAACCTGAAATATTTCTGTTTTTACCTAAATAGTTATTACATGATTTTGACTCAAAAATTAAAAAAATTAGAAATGATTGTGTGTTAGGGGTGCCTTGAAAAATTATGGAGACCCTAAGGGTGCCTCAACTGATAAAGTTTGGGAACCTCTGACCTAGTACTAGGGCCTTGCTTTTCTCCACTAGAAGACCAGCTGCTATTGCTGCCCATCAGATAGTTAGGATAGGGATATGCCTATGATGATAGGTCTGTGAATAGGTAGTCAAGAAAATCCATCCATGTGCCTCCATATATATTGTATATTGTGGTTCCTATGTACCAAAAGATATTAAGATCACTGCAATGTAAATTAGAGAAATATTGCCAAGGCCAGCACTGTGTATAGGTGGCCTGTACAGACAATAGAACTTCCCAAAAGGTAAAGAGGTCAATAGGTTTGTATGTGACAAACTGACCATACTTCAGACTCCTGCCACTCACTAAGTACACATACATTTTAATGTGTTTTCCTTGAATATAAATCTTTTAGCGATATAGATATCATATAATAGTGTTTTATCCTATGCTGCTACAAATGAATAGGATGCAATCACATATGCAGTAACATGGTCACTAGATGTGGTCACAATAACAAAAGTTTGACAATATTTAGTGGTGGAAAAATAATATTGGGAGTAATAAATTTATATAGCAACATTCATTACACGACGAAAAAAAGATAAATACATTTTTTGTTTGCTTAAATATATTATTGAAATCCTATATTTTAATTATGGTGGTTTATCATAGAATATCATACAGTACAGAAAAATATACCAGACATAATGTAGTAATTCCCTTTGTACTCTATTGCAGTAGATGGATAACTACATATTGTGTCTTACTAGAATTCTCTTTCATAAATATAATCTGCAACTGTGCTAAAAAAAAACCCCTCAAAACATAACTACAAACAAGAGATTTTAAATTCCTGATACACAAGGGTAATAAATAATCTTCTCACAAATGTTAAACATTGTCTAAATGCTGCAATATTTTATGGTAATTAGAGATGTCATATTATTTACACCAGTAGAAAGTTTTAATGAGGCATGTATTCTGGTTGAATGTGGCCTTCTGTGTAACTCTTTTACCTTGTCATTATGTGGTGACAAATTAGTTTGACCTGGAGTATAATGAAACATTGCACCCTCTGCTTGCCATTGCTAGCTCTGCCAGGGCAAAGCTTTGGTTATGTAGCATACATTAGTAAGAATTTAGCTATAAAATTTAATTTGTAAATGTAGTTGCAGCATAATGCTTTCGTTCTTTAATATAGTAACTTTAAAAACACTTTATTATACATTTTGCATTAACAGCCACTTGCATAGGCTAAAAAAAATTGGTCTGCATCCAGACTTAAGCACTAGTGAACTTACGTCAGAGTGGGAAAAACCATGATGAATTGCAGGGGAGGTAAATTTCATTACTTGCAAACAGTATTAAGGGTCAGAGATTATGTTTTCTAGCCCAAGTCAGTGTAACAGTAACGCGGTCAGTATCTTTGTGCAATAAGCAAATGCAAATTATTCTTTCTGCATGCAAACACTAACATTTATTTTACCCCCCCTTCAATTTGACATGGGTTTTACCCACTTACTTGTAAGTGCAATAGTTCAAAAGTCTGGGTCTGATCCATTGTCCATACCTTCCATGCTAAATAAAGATGGGAGTTTAATTTAAAATACTTTTTGTCCATATATGTTTACACTGTGTTGAACAATTAATTAAGCTCTAATTCTCTTGAAAATATACAATCAATGATCTAACATGATGTGCCCTGTTATGCAGTCTATACAGCATGTAAGTTTAATAGATAATTTGGTTTTAAATGAACAGATCGTGTATTGGAATCTAATTCTCTTCTCTTATTCTGAATTTGCAACTAGTTGTCTAAAAAAAATACTTTGAAATAAACTATGCAGCCTGTCCATGTATGTGTTATTTAACAACATTCACAGTTTTAAATAAAAAGAAGAAGCTCTAATTCTTGGGAGGCCGGGTTAACTGTTTGCATGGGGAAGTACAATACAGAATAATGTAACCACTGTAAACAGACTCAAATGTGTTTAAACCAGCTTGAAGATGGACTAACCTGTTTGTCTTGATTACATTTTAGCTTATCTACGGTTATAGAACACATTTTGTATTTTCACCTCTCAGAATTATTCAGGTACTTTTTTTTTTTTACATTTATAAGAACCCTTAAATGTAATTTCAAAACAATACAGTGTTTTTGTTTTGTTTTTTTGTTTTAAATAAACTGTATACAACCTACACCATATGAATTGCACTACATATGTGTACAGTAAATAAAGCCATATGCTGACCTTCATGAATCCTACCTAGCTATAAAAACATAACTGTAACACAGCCTCTTACCTGTGTGTTTTAATAATGCATATAGAGTCCTATCATGGAGTTTCATGTGAGTATAATAGAAGAATAAAGGGCTTTATTATGAAGCAGAAAAGAAAAAGAAAAGGTCAGGTACTTGTAGGGATGCACCACATCAAAAAATATATAAAAACAATTTTATTGNAATGATTTTTCTGATATGGTGCAACATTGCTAGTGTTACTTAGAAACACAATTTTACCTCTTGTATAGGAGTAACACAAGATTTGATGTCAACCTGAAATATTTCTGTTTTTACCTAAATAGTTATTACATGATTTTGACTCAAAAATTAAAAAAATTAGAAATGATTGTGTGTTAGGGGTGCCTTGAAAAATTATGGAGACCCTAAGGGTGCCTCAACTGATAAAGTTTGGGAACCTCTGACCTAGTACTAGGGCCTTGCTTTTCTCCACTAGAAGACCAGCTGCTATTGCTGCCCATCAGATAGTTAGGATAGGGATATGCCTATGATGATAGGTCTGTGAATAGGTAGTCAAGAAAATCCATCCATGTGCCTCCATATATATTGTATATTGTGGTTCCTATGTACCAAAAGATATTAAGATCACTGCAATGTAAATTAGAGAAATATTGCCAAGGCCAGCACTGTGTATAGGTGGCCTGTACAGACAATAGAACTTCCCAAAAGGTAAAGAGGTCAATAGGTTTGTATGTGACAAACTGACCATACTTCAGACTCCTGCCACTCACTAAGTACACATACATTTTAATGTGTTTTCCTTGAATATAAATCTTTTAGCGATATAGATATCATATAATAGTGTTTTATCCTATGCTGCTACAAATGAATAGGATGCAATCACATATGCAGTAACATGGTCACTAGATGTGGTCACAATAACAAAAGTTTGACAATATTTAGTGGTGGAAAAATAATATTGGGAGTAATAAATTTATATAGCAACATTCATTACACGACGAAAAAAAGATAAATACATTTTTTGTTTGCTTAAATATATTATTGAAATCCTATATTTTAATTATGGTGGTTTATCATAGAATATCATACAGTACAGAAAAATATACCAGACATAATGTAGTAATTCCCTTTGTACTCTATTGCAGTAGATGGATAACTACATATTGTGTCTTACTAGAATTCTCTTTCATAAATATAATCTGCAACTGTGCTAAAAAAAAACCCCTCAAAACATAACTACAAACAAGAGATTTTAAATTCCTGATACACAAGGGTAATAAATAATCTTCTCACAAATGTTAAACATTGTCTAAATGCTGCAATATTTTATGGTAATTAGAGATGTCATATTATTTACACCAGTAGAAAGTTTTAATGAGGCATGTATTCTGGTTGAATGTGGCCTTCTGTGTAACTCTTTTACCTTGTCATTATGTGGTGACAAATTAGTTTGACCTGGAGTATAATGAAACATTGCACCCTCTGCTTGCCATTGCTAGCTCTGCCAGGGCAAAGCTTTGGTTATGTAGCATACATTAGTAAGAATTTAGCTATAAAATTTAATTTGTAAATGTAGTTGCAGCATAATGCTTTCGTTCTTTAATATAGTAACTTTAAAAACACTTTATTATACATTTTGCATTAACAGCCACTTGCATAGGCTAAAAAAAATTGGTCTGCATCCAGACTTAAGCACTAGTGAACTTACGTCAGAGTGGGAAAAACCATGATGAATTGCAGGGGAGGTAAATTTCATTACTTGCAAACAGTATTAAGGGTCAGAGATTATGTTTTCTAGCCCAAGTCAGTGTAACAGTAACGCGGTCAGTATCTTTGTGCAATAAGCAAATGCAAATTATTCTTTCTGCATGCAAACACTAACATTTATTTTACCCCCCCTTCAATTTGACATGGGTTTTACCCACTTACTTGTAAGTGCAATAGTTCAAAAGTCTGGGTCTGATCCATTGTCCATACCTTCCATGCTAAATAAAGATGGGAGTTTAATTTAAAATACTTTTTGTCCATATATGTTTACACTGTGTTGAACAATTAATTAAGCTCTAATTCTCTTGAAAATATACAATCAATGATCTAACATGATGTGCCCTGTTATGCAGTCTATACAGCATGTAAGTTTAATAGATAATTTGGTTTTAAATGAACAGATCGTGTATTGGAATCTAATTCTCTTCTCTTATTCTGAATTTGCAACTAGTTGTCTAAAAAAAATACTTTGAAATAAACTATGCAGCCTGTCCATGTATGTGTTATTTAACAACATTCACAGTTTTAAATAAAAAGAAGAAGCTCTAATTCTTGGGAGGCCGGGTTAACTGTTTGCATGGGGAAGTACAATACAGAATAATGTAACCACTGTAAACAGACTCAAATGTGTTTAAACCAGCTTGAAGATGGACTAACCTGTTTGTCTTGATTACATTTTAGCTTATCTACGGTTATAGAACACATTTTGTATTTTCACCTCTCAGAATTATTCAGGTACTTTTTTTTTTTTACATTTATAAGAACCCTTAAATGTAATTTCAAAACAATACAGTGTTTTTGTTTTGTTTTTTTGTTTTAAATAAACTGTATACAACCTACACCATATGAATTGCACTACATATGTGTACAGTAAATAAAGCCATATGCTGACCTTCATGAATCCTACCTAGCTATAAAAACATAACTGTAACACAGCCTCTTACCTGTGAGTTTTAATAATGCATATAGAGTCCTATCATGGAGTTTCATGTGAGTATAATAGAAGAATAAAGGGCTTTATTATGAAGCATAAGAGCAGCGCAGTATGCCCCATAAAACTCTTTATTACTCTTTTATTGTTCTCAATTTATCCTCCGTAACAAGGTTCCATATGTGTATATACACACACACACACACACACATTTTTTGCACCTTATTGTACCCTGATGGAAACTATTGGTTACAGTTGAAACATCTGTTTTGGCACCTTGTGAGAATATATTTTTTTGGTGATTTCACAGTTTCCAGTTTGGCTGAGTGACTCCACCTTCTGCTAGATATATATAAGAAATGTGTGTTGTATACATACAGTTTGGAAAAAAAAGTATTTGGGCAGCCACCAATTGTGCAAGTTGAATCACTTAAAAAAACGAGATGTCGGTAATTTCCATCATAGGTTCTACTGTGAGTGGCAGAATCTGGAAAAAAACAGGTAATCACATTGTATGATTTGTCAACAATTTATTTGTATATTCTTGCTGAAAATAAATATTTGAACAATCAAAAAGTTTACCTCATAAAATACTTTGTAATTGCCAACCGAGATTATATTACAGAGGTCAAACATTTCCCATAGTAGTTTGCACACACTGTAGCAGGTATTATGGCCCAGTTTTCCATGCCGATCTTCTCTAGGTCTTTCAACTCTATCCCAATATTTCAATTGGATTGAGTTCTGAAGGCTGACTTGGCCACCACAGGACCTTGAAATGTCACTGTTAAAATTTAGATGGGCCTGTCCATGTGCTGATTTAAGCAGGGGGACCTATTACTATTGATAACCTTTGTGACTGTGGTCCCAGCTCTCATGTGGTCATTGACAAGTCCCCCCCCCCCCCCATGTACTTCTAGGCTGATTCCTCGCCATTCTCAATATCGTTAATACCCCATGAGGTGAGATCTTGCACTGAACCCCAGGGTGTGGTAGATTGGCTGTGATCTTGTATTTCTTCCATTTTTTAATAATTGTGCCAACAGTTCATCTCTTCTCACCAAGCTACTTGAAAATTGTCGAAGAGCTGAACCTAGCTTTGTGCATCTCTACGATTTTTGTCCCTGGTGTCCTAATACAGCAAGAGTTGTTTCATTACTTGATACTGACGTAGATTAGGAATCTACTGGTAAATTCTTTCTAATTCATAATCCTAATAGGAATTTGTCATGTGCACAATTTTGGCATATACAACCGCAATTAAGGAGGCAACTACATCCCAATTTAACATGAATTTGTAGCATTTCTCAGAAATACACAAACTTTAGTCATTTGTAAGATAAATGGTAACTCATGTTACATGAAATAAACCTACCACTAGTAATATGAAAGCATGATTCCATATCTCTAATAAATATCCACACACATATTAAGGAGTAAGAGATCATCATACATTGCACATTTTGGGTTAGGTTAAATAGATATCCTTCTAAATACACTTTCAAAATGTTCTTGAAAAACTATCATGAAAAGAACAAATTATCCATATACGCTGTTTTGGTGGGAAAATGATTGCTGCCAACATGACTCGTTGAGTGTAGAAATATGCAGGAACAAAATCCCCAAAGCACATTTTATATTTTCACAACCAGTTACATGGAATGACCCAAAAGTTTATTCAAACACCTCCTTCACACCTTCCTTTAAGTGTAAGTGTACCTCTCATGTCTCACTGTTTCATTCTCTAGATCTAAAGGTGCCCATACACTATGCAATAAATTGTTAAGCACGAAAATTATCATGAAAGTGAACAATCAAAAGAAAGTTTGTTTTAAAAAAAATGGGCANTTAAATTGTNTCCATACACACACACTTAAATTGGTCAGAAATGCAATCAAAATTTGAGTGGACAGTAGTTTCGTAATGAAAAGAACTATAAAAAGTAAGTGCATTCCCCACACACTGTACAATTTAAGTGTATTTCATCAATCTAGTTTAAGCACACCATCCAATCTGCACTACACTTAAATTGTGATTTCAACAGATTTTGGCAGTTTTCCAAGAAAAATCATGCCCACACACTTGAACAATTTATCTTTTGAAATCGCAATTTAGCCAAATTTGAACAATTTATTGCATAGTGTATGGGAAGCTTTAGGTCTAGCTATAAGAATCTTGGCCAGGCTGGAGAGACTAAAACATACTTCTATATGATGATAATAACATTTCCTACAACGTATATTAATGTTTCCTTAGTGTCTATAAATATGTACAAAGCAAATTATTATTATTATTATTATTATTATTATTATTCAGACACACATGCTGTGGCAGAAGTAAAGCCTCTTTCAGTCATTTCCAGTTCCACATTCCACATTCTCTTTCCCCAGCCTGTAAATGATTGTAGGGCTGTAATCTTAATCAGTAAAGACCTGGGATTTGTCATAGCCTCGGTTTACTAGCTTGTATTGCTTTGTTTAACTTCCTCACATGGTTTTCAGAAAGACTTTTGTCATTGCAATATATAACCCTTAAATTGCGTGGAGGCAAATAAAATGTGAGTGTTGCATCATTTTGACAGCTGGGCATAAATTGACTAAGCAGGAGATTGCAAAGAAAATGAAAAGTGTTGATGTTATCGATAGCAACCAATCAGTTACAAGCTATGAATTTATTTTCCCATACTGGTGAATGTAAGCTTGAATCTGATTGGTTGCTATGGACAACATCCCCAATTTTCAATCTCCCTGCTTAGTAAATTTAGGCCCTTGACATAATATATGTCCCAGCATTCTTAAAAATAGAAACCTGTAATACAAACTTTAAAACAATTATATAATATAAACTCCTTGACAGCAACAATAAATCCCAAAAAGTCCAACCAGAAAACTAACATATTATAATTGTATATATGGTATGTATTAGCAGAGATCAGCAGGACAGTCCCACTTTTGGGGAACTGTCCCGCTGTCCCTCCCGATTCCCAGTTTGTCCCGCTAAGGGAACATTACTATTCTTTTTACTATTCTATATTTTTTACTATAGCCACGACTCACAATGTTCAAAGGGGGCGGGGCTTATGTGGGTCCAGGGGCAGAGTTGGGCGGTTCGGAGGCAGGGTCGGGCGGGTCCAGGGGCGGGTCCGGGGTCGGGCGGGTCCGGGGCTTAAGTGGCCCGACCTTACATTCCTGTACGTTAGGAGGTATGAATTATATGTATAGCTGAAATATGACCATGCAAAGTATGTCAAGAAGTCCATTGCATGATATCTCAAGTATGAAGAAGTGAAACAGAATAAGCAGGTCTAATCTAAATCCAAAGCAAATGTCTGATATATAACCAAAATTATTATGTACAGACCTTTTGAGCCTATAAGCCTTTGGAGTGTATGGTGTTCCTATATTTGTACTAGAAAGTTATACATAAAGGGATAAATCCAGAGCCGTGCATTCATAAATTTTTTAGGTAGAAACACAGCAAGCTTTGTAATAATTTTGGTCTCCCCGGCATCAGTAAAATGGCAGCTGTCAGTGACAGTGACTTTCCTGTCACCCTGTGATGCCAGTGTACGGCGTTCGTCTTTAAAGACCCTTTCCCTGCGCTGGCGCAGGGTCGGAAGGGGTTAATGTATCTATTTATCTAACTTAAAAAAGCAATACAATGCAAAACCAAATATAAAATAATAACTAGCACATCCTAAGCTATAATTTATAAGCATAACAATCTATAAACATAACAATATTGTGATATTGTGCGACATAGTTCTAGTCTTGATGATTCTGAAATGAAAATGGTATAAGTTATTATGAAAATAACATTACTTGCATGTTTCCTTATCGCAAGATGTAATATGCGCATGCAATTATTATTTGTAACCTGCTATATTTCACAATGCAGTATGCGCACACAATTTGCATACTTCCAAAATTGTGCCAGTTTTGCTGCGCTCTTTTATCTGTTGTGGTGGTTAAACTATATACACAGAGACCAATTCATTGAATTATTTTATTTCACTGCTTAGTTACAACTGGACTTTAACACTATAATGTAATATCCTTTGCTTCTCTAAAATGATATCCTAGTTATTTGCCTACAGATGTTGAATGATATATTTTATTACTTTACTATTGTGCCCAGATAAAAAAAAATACCATATTACCCAGTTCATTGTTCACAAAGCATAAACAAATATGAAAGTCATAACTTCAAAAAAGGACACAATGCCACATGTGGGTATTTTGTGTATACAATTGTTACTTGTAACTACCAGAAGCACATCTGTTTCTCTGTGATAAGTTTGCACTACATGTTGATACTATTTTGATTTACGGAATTTAATTGTATTTTGGTAAATAGTGTTCTAATTAACCCTGCACAGTCATTAGTGAAAACATCAATGGCATATTTAGGCTGTTTATTTATATATTTTTGGAAGCAATGTATATTTGTGAATGAATAAATCAAAGGTAAATGCTTGTGTATAAACTTACAACATCTGTGCTGGGCAGGGCCGCCAAGAGAAATTTTGGGCCCCTGTACAGCAACTTCCTGGGCCCCCCTCATATTTAATAAGCACTATTTTTTCCGCCACTACGCAGCACGCACCATTGTCATACATGTTTTCACACCATTGAGGGCATGCCTGTTTTTCCTTGAATGTATACCTATAAGGTTGAATGCACCAGACCTACAGAGGCCATTATATGTGTGTTTACCTCTCATGGAGAAGAATATGTTCAAGCAGGATACATCATAAATCATTAAGGTCATGCTTAACCAATCACGGGCCCCCTGTCAGATCCGGGCCCGGGTAAAGCGTACCCCTCCCCCCCTCTCTCGACGGCCCTGTGTGTTCATATTGTTTAGTATAAAGGATGGTCACTGGGTTTTGTTCATTACTACATATTATGGATAAAAGACTAGAAAAACTTTACAGTTTAAAAGATGCACTTATTTTATTTCATCTCAACAAAACGATTCTGTGCACCTGGCCCAAATTTATTATATACATAAGAAAACATTCTCTGGAACTGGGTTAAAACTGCTCCATTGCTCCTCCTGCTTTGTGATGCCCCTGGATGCCCTGTATTTGGGTAAAAGAGCCACCCTTCCTTATACTGATAATGGGGTCTGGGGATTGTAAAGAAAATAAGGCCCCTATATTGAATACCTCCCTCCCCCTCAACAGTCACATATATTGTAGATAGTTGAGTCTACTGAATTGCATCTCCTAGACATGGGTCTTCTTAGTCTTTCTGTTCAGTTTGGCTATCTCACGTCTTTTTCTGTCCTTCTACCCCTCATACATTTTTACTTCTTATTCATGGGTAGAACAGAAGCAGTTTCCTAGACATGGCACTACTGTACGTGAATGGGATGAAGGAAGTATGGAATTGTACAGTGAGCATGTGCTAAGTGCCTTCTGTTGTATGCAAACTTAGATTAGATACATTTACACACGAGTCGGTACATTTTTTGTAGTGAGATGCCAACATCAAACGTTACGGGTCAAGTAAAAAAAAGTAAAAATCTACCAAAATATCCAAAATATATTTAAACCAGGTGCCTAACTTTTGGCATTACTATACTACCACTACTACTAATCATAATAATAATAATTAAATAATATTAATACTTCTGCAGAAACTACAGAGACAGCCAGCATTGTGCTCCTTTAAAGGGGGTAGAAGAAGGCCTCAGGGAAACCATGTAACTCAAAGATAATGTCCTCCCTGTGTTGCCTTATATAACCTACTACAATGTTGCTTTTTTTTGCTACATTTGTAGTTGCATGAGATAAATGTGTTTAACCATTGGGGCCTCTGCCATGCTTCCTGTATTGTACTACCACTGAAAGTGTATAGTTCAATGGATACAATGTTAACACATTTTGTTAACCCGCGCTCCCTCACTGAATGGACTGTGGATAATGCAAAGGCTTAATAAAAAATATAATAACATATGTGATACCCCAGGATATGGAAGAGTGAGGGTTAATTATTAATTGGCTTATGATTCTGGTTTCACAGGTTTGGAGTGGTTTCTGGGTAAATAAACAAGTTATAGATGTTTACTCAACTCTGATCGGTGTGAGAGTACAGGACAGGCATGTCAGTTTTATATTTGGCTATTAAGACAGAGGGAGAGTTGATATAAATAACTAGGCTGACATAGGATATTTTTACTCACGCAAGAAAAATAATTCCCCGTACAGACTAAGAGCCGCAGACCTTTGTGGTAAAGTCGGGCACATCTCTCCTCTCTTTACCCCTATATGAATCTAACTGGCACTGAGTCCCTAAAGTTTGAGCACTGCACCAGAGAAACATAAACGAGGCACAGAGACCTGAACGAGGCTCAGAGGGAGAAGCAAACACTCCCAGACACCAGAATTTTATTTCACCACAAAAACAACAAAAAGCTGTTATTTTTGCATTTTGTACACAGATACTGACCAGTGTTACCGTTACACTGTTATTAGACTTGTGCTGGAAACATCATCTCTCACCTGTAATACTGATTGAAATTAATTCAATTAACCTCCCCTGCAATTCAACATGGTTTTGCCCATGAGAGTGCAAGTCATGAGAGTGTAAATCTGAATCTGGCCCACTGTTCTGTATCAATAAGCTTCAGGTTCCCGGCTTTGCGGCGGTGGTGGATCCTGCAGCTTTACCTCTGGTTACAAGCTGAGTCTCCTCCGATTTGAGGGGAACATAAATAGATGGGTACAAGCTCGCTGGTGCTGGTGCACTCCTGCAAACTCTCTATTATAAGTAACACCGGGTCTACTTGATATTTTTTTTCAGGATGGGGTCCTTCTGCAGGATATGCCATTGTTTTTTAGAATACTTTCAGGTTTTTTGGTATATGACAATTGTAATCTGTAATAAATTTTCTTTTCCCTCTGTGGCTCGTCTTGTTTAGTTTTGTTTCTCTCTTTCTCAACCTATTGTCATTGTCTTATTTTTCTATATAACTTTCTGTATACTGTTTTTCCAAAAAAATAATCTTCAAATCCTGAGCTTTATATCCTATGAAATTGCCCTCCTGGGATGTTCCTTGTATGTAGGTTTTTGTACAGGGACTGTTGTTAGTTAATATGAGTTACAGATCCAGGAAAGGGATGTTTGTCTTACTGCTTTCTAAAGTGAATTTGAGGTTTAGGTTGTTATCATTGATGTATTTAGTGAAGTCAATTTATCTCCTCCTGTTCATATACACAGGACATATACCTTCTCATTGTGACAATGTTTGTTCTGAAAGGGTTGTCCTTAGTCCAAATTCTTTCATTTTCCCAGTGTGTATCAAGCAGGTTCACATAACTGAGGCAAATTTTGTCCCCATGGCTGTGCCGTGAACCTGTCTGAAGCATTTTCTGCCAAATGAAAACTTTTCTGATTTGCAGGTGCAGTTATTTGCCAGACATATAATTGAACTCTACTACGATAAACTATTATGTTTTTGGCAAATAGTGAGGACTGCTACTATTGATACTGGCATTAAGATTTTATTTCTATTATTGTTGAAAATTATTGGTTTTGTTGGCTTAAGCTTATATATTTTTTAAATTAAAACAATCATATTTTTTTTTATTAAGCCTTTGCATTATGCACAGTCCACTGTTCACACAGGGTAACAATACCTGCAATTTGTTGAGACCTGCATTTACAAACACCAATTTATCGAGCAAGACATATGTGAATTTGGTCAATCCCCCATAAAAGGAGGATATGCTAAGATTTGCAGAAATAGTTATAGAAAGACATGACTCATTATTTTAAAGGCATCGTATTAAAAAAAAACAACTTATTACCATGTCACCACACCCATTAAAATCATCCTTCTTCTATTAATCATAAGTGTCTTAAATTAAAATTATGTTATACACCATTGTACTTATGTTTTGGATATCTATGAGCTTTGTGAATGCATTTTTTAGATGTAATTAAAGTACATCTGATTTTACAGGTGCAATTTCAAAGAAAGAGAAGGAAAAGGCCCAAAGTCATCCATCAATAAAGTCGTTGACAATTCCAAAAACTAACAGCAACTGTCACTTAATTGAAATAATTATGTTTCATGAAGCAAGCTCTCCTACCTCCATATGGTTTATCTTGTCTGGGTTCAAACCCACTTCTCATTTTCTCTCCAGTCACTTGAGACAGAAAGAAACTACAGAAATTGGCCTAAAGTTTGGCCTAAAATTTTTAACACCAACTCAACCTCCTTATGGGTATTCTGGTATGTGAATGGAAGCATGGGTTCAAATCCCACTGCTGACATGGGAGATTTTGGCATTCACTTGGAACTAAAGGATAAATGATTCTAAAATTCTCAACAAAAGTAGCTAAAAAATGACTTGGTAAACAATCAAAAACTGTTTAAGATCCCCAAGGATTTGACAAAACAATGAGCACTGTTTAAGGTACAGATTCTTCAACAGATCATGGTGCATTTTCTGGTGTCAGTCGTTTTCTGTTGTTTACCTTAAACAATCAAAAATTAATATGCCAATATAATAATCACTTACCTACAGAACAGGGAAATATGACATGTGAGTTTTTTGGGCATTCACTTGGGACTAGAGGAAAAGGCTTTCAAAAATCTCAAGAAAGTAGGTAAATAAGATTTAAAAAAAAGCTTGGTACACTGTCATAAACTGTTTACATTTCCCAAGGATTTGAGCACACAATGAGCACTGTTTAAGGAATAGATACTTTAACAGATTCAGGTGCCAGTAGCGTAACGATAGAGGGTGCAGGTGGTGCAGAAGCTATGGGGCCTGTGTGCTACCGGGGCTCGGGCCCCTGATTCAAATTTAAAATAATTCTTTGTTCTGGCCCCCACCTATTTATTTATTTATTTATTAACAGGTTTTTATATAGCGCCATCAGATTACATAGCGCTTTGCCCTCCTGGGCTGCTGGAATGAAGTTTTCTTTGCCCTCCTGGGCTGCTGGAATGAAGTTTTCTTTATTAAAAAAAAAATATATATATCGGCAAACTGCGGTTTACAAGGTGCCATACAAGACAGTGCAGCTACTCTGTTACACAGGAGCTGCAGAGTCCTCTCCACTGTATCCCTCCCCCCTCCATTATCCTCCCCCCTCCAGAACATGAAGTTCCTGAAACTCACACCAACACAGATTCAGGTGAGTAATTAATGTTATCTATATCTCTATCTATCTATCTATCTATCTATCTATCTATCTATCTATCTATCTATCTATCTATATCATATCTATCTATCTATCTATCTCATATCTATCTATCTATCTATCTATATTGAGATCTGTGTGTATATATATAATAGAAGCTTTGGGGCATACATGCAAGGGCAAGTAAAAAACACACAACAATTTAGAATGACAAAAATCACAGTGCCATTTCCAAGGTTTTTACTCAGGGGGACATAAAAAATTCTGCTATGGGGCCCACAAATAGTAGTTACGCCCCTGTCAGGTGACTTTGCTGGTGTCAGCTTTTGTCCCTTGTTTTCTTAAAACAAATAATAATTAATATGCCATCACATGCCAATATAATAGTAACTTACCTACAGGACAGGGAAATATACCAAACCGTCAGAAAATATATTTTACCAAACTTTTGCAACATAAGATGAAAGCCATGTCCTGGACGATGTGATGACATGGCACGAATCTCAGAATGGCCGAGCAGTCCAAGGCGCAAGACTCAAGAGTGTTCTCTTAGGTCTATATGAGTATTCTGGTCTCTGAAAGGAGGCATAGGTTCAAATCCCACTTCTGACATGTGAGGTTTTGGGCATTCACTTGGGACTAGAGAAAAAAGCTTTTAAAAATCTCAACAAAAGTAGGTAAATAAGATTTTAAAAACAGATTTGTACACTGTCATAAACTGTTTAGGTTTCCCAAGGATTTGAGCACACAATGAGCACTGTTCAAGAAATGGATAGATTTAACATATTCAGGTGTGTTTGCTGGTGTCAGCTGTTTTCTTTCAACAATGAATAATTAATATGCCATCACATGCCAATTTAATAGTCACTTACCTACAGGACAGGGAATATGCCAAACCGGCAGAAAACATATTTTACAAAACTTTTGATTTTTAAGATGAAAGTCATATCCTGGACACAGTGATGACATGGCATGAATCTCAGAATGGCTGAGCAGTCCAAGGCACTTGACTCAAGAGTGTTCTCCTACCTCTATATGGGTTTTCTGGTCTCTGAAAGGAGGCGTGGGTTCAAATCCCATTTCTGACATGTGAGTTTTTGGGCATTCACTAAGGACTAGATAAAAAGGCTTAAAAAAACTCAACAAATGTAGGCAAATAGGTATTTAAAAACATTTTAACAAACTGTTGCAGCGAAAGATGAAAGTCAGGTTCTTGACAATGTAATTACATGGCACGAATGTCAGAATGGCCGAGCGGACCAAGGCGCCAGACTCAAGTGTGTTCTCTTACCTCTAT
>JABWIB010001993.1:34086-71618 GCA_016617825.1 Platyplectrum ornatum | reverse complement strand
ATCATCTTTCATGGTGATTTCTGCAGCTGATTCTTCGATCCTATGGATTTCAGGTAGCTTTTTGTGCTGTCCAGACCTTTATCGCTCAACCCTTTGAGCATGTGATGGAATACTGTTCCCTCTGTCCCCACGTCACAATGGGATGGGTATTCCCATTGTACTCTAGGTGAGACCTAGAACCCCTTCTTCCCCTCGGGGCCATCTTGCATAACAAGATAATTTTTTTGAAGATTTACAAGTTAGTATATTGTTATATTACCAGATATTTGTAACCATATCTGATTGTTATTAACAACATTGCACAGCCTGAGTGCACCTCCTTGGTGTATATTAATAAATATAATGCAGATTTGGGACCTATTAGTTGGAACGTTTTTCCAGCTATTTGGAGCCTCAAACATATATCAATGTAATACACATTTTTGTTAACCCCCATCCTTTGCAAGTAATATGTTTAGCAGAAAAGACATAAAGTTACAATCAATGGATATATATAATGACAGTATATCATTTTGCATTGAGATTTGGGACTTGGGGGTATATTTACTAAGCAGGGAATTTGCTGGGGAATTGAAAAGTGGGGGATGTTGCCCATAGCAACCAATCAGATTCGAGCTCACATTCTCCAGTATGTAAAATTAAACTGAGAGCTCGAATCTGATTGGTTGCTATGGGCAACTTCCCCACTTTTCAATTCCCCAGCAAATTCCCTGCTTAGTAAATATACCCCTTGGTGTTAATTTGGTTTCCATATAATATGTCACATGCCTTTTTATCTTTATATACTGGAAAAAAGTTTTTATCTGTTGACCAGATATATGCTCTCAGTTTAGAAAAGCATATTTAACAGACAATATACCTGCTAAACTCATTATGCTGTGTGCATAGGATAAAGGAAATGCCCACTCACCAGACTCATGTAAGTATTACTTTCCAATCTGTCTCTATGGTTCTTCCTGTTCCGCACACAGTCATAATCCGCTGGATGGANTAACAGTAATGTGTGTATAGGGAATGGAGAAGGAGGTTCCTTCTCTAAACATTGCCACTATGTCCCACTTTATGTATATTAGATACTGCTATGGTTCATTAAGTGATCAATCAGTCTAAGATCATAGTCAAATACAGTGACCGTTTGTTGTGATAATCACTTATATAAAGGTGTGATTTTAAATATTCAGTCNCACTCAATTTGTTAATCAATTATATAAAGATGTATTTGAGATATCCAATCCCATTTAATAGTCCTGTCAATCTGTTATTATGTAGTGTAGTCAGGGAGGGTTTTTGGGTTTTTAAAATAATAAAAGTATGTAAATATATATATATATATATATATATATATATATATATATATCAGCTAGACCCAGCCTCAAATACCACATTCTAAATGGGGGTTAAGAATGGCATATGATAGTTAATTATCAGATCTGTGGTTAAAGAGGTGTCTTGGGAGATTTCTTGGGGGCTGTCAGACTGACAGGAATAGTGGCGGATTATCTCTGCGGATCATACTTTTTTGTGTTAAGAACTGTGATTATTTCTATATTAAATATCAATTAATAAGTTCCTGTCTCTGTGTTCTTACAAATTGCTTGATTTCCGAAAGCTACATAGTTGTAACAGGAGATGTAATATTGGGATAAGTCTGGTAACAGATAATTGTGTTGGCCTAGTTTAGTGTGCGCACTGTCCGAATAAACCTTGGGGGTGGCAGATACTGATGTAAGTAATAGGTGAGATAAACAAGGGGAAGTAATCAGTATATACACCAGACTAGGGGGTATATTTACTAAGCCGCTAGTTTGCAGTGAGATTGGAAAGTGGGGAAGTTGCCCATGGCAACCAATCAGATTCAAGCTTTCAGTTTCATTTTACTCACTGGAGAATGTGGACTCGAATATGATTGGTTGCCATGGGCAACATCTCCACTTTCCAATCTCACTTCAAACTCGCTGCTTAGTAAATATACCCCCAGGTGGCTGTTGGGATTAACCCCTTGCATCATCTAGAAGAGTACTGTCACAAAGCAATGTTAGTAACCTAGCATTCTGTAATATTAAGGTTATATAAAAATGATGTTTATTTTTTTATTTATGGGTATAAATGCACATTTAGTTCCTGAAGAATCACTTTCCTAAAATAATGAATGTAATTTACTTGCACAACTGAGTCGCATGAAATGTAAACACACAATGAAAAGCACTTGCTTGCATTACATATGACACCACATTATCACCTATAAAATCTGGATTTGTAATGTTTTAAATATAGTTTCCCCCACCCATTTGGCCCAATATCTATGAGAACAAACTGAGATAGAAACCTTCCTTGCACAGTAAAACCCAGTATCAGCACAGCTTACTTTTTCCAGGCTCTGATAGAATTACCTCGCTTGTATGTGATAGAACTGGCAACCAGTATTTNATTATGCAACCATTTAAGTAGCTAGATATTTAAGGGACTCAATCCAGATGACCTTGTGTGACTATTAAAGACCTGAGCACCAAGCTATTATTGTGAACTGCAAAAATACATGAAAAAATTATTTCTCCTTTTGTATAAGAAGTATAAAATCAAGTGATGTAGACTTTGTTATTAGTAGATATGTAATCATTGTTAAGGAGTTGTTGCTCTCCTTGACTCCCTGAAGTATTTGGCAACCTCCCTGATCTCCTTAATAGTAAAGCAAATATGCAAAATAATAATTTAATAACTAATTATACGCAGGGCTCAAAGTGGTGGAGGAGAACATTTATCACAAAACAGAGAGTCTGGATGGGGTGAGCTTACCATGGGGGGTGACAGTATACCATACCGGTACCCACTATGAGCACNGATTATACTGATATTTATAAGCGACTCACAAAGGTAGTTTCCAGTTTAGCCCAGAAAATGTTTTCCTTATCTTCAAATTCCCAGTAACAAANATATTTACATCCCAAACGTATGTTTCCCTGAAGAAAGATTGTCCACAAGATGAAACTTCACATGTTATTCATTAACAAATTCTAAATTCCTAATATATAAATTAGTGTAACAAAAGTGTGAATAAATGTGTGTGTGTGTGTGTGTGTGTGTGTGTGTGTGTACATAATTGAATTTATTCTTTTCTATTTAAACTTCACAATGTACCCTTCACAATGTATTTGTGTACATGTATGTAGATAAGTAGGGAAAAGGGTGCTCTGCAGACTCCATTACATTGCAANGCAAGCATTTGGGTTTTTTAAATCTGTATTTTTAAATCTGTGCACAATGTTATTGAAGCTTTTGAAGTTATATTTTCCATCCCCGGTTATGTGGATTTGAGCAGNCAGTACAATGTATGCTCGGTATTATCAACAACATGTTTGAACTTACTGCAGACATTCAACAAGATCTCAATTCTCCAGAGGAATTCACACTTGTAAGAAGTATTTTTTCAAGTTCTGCTGCTAGAACTATTCTTTTCATTGCGTTTGGACACAATCTGTGTCATTTGTTGCCATACCCATTTTATTAGGTGTATGATAATCAGCTGCAGTTCTCCATCCACATCACACTTCCTGTGTCTTTTCATTTCTCCATACCTATCATTTCCTTTTTTGCATAAAAGACGGGGGAACTTGAAATTCGGCGGAGATAATACAGACAGGATCCTTAAAGTATTAAAATTGTTTGGAATATAAACAGTAAAACTATTTCACCAATCAGAATTCCCTTTATGCTGGCATTGTGTCATAAAGCTCTCCAGAATTCTCATCTGCAGAGAATAACTGCAGCGACCACCCATCGAGCTGTTCCTATTTATCATCTTTGAGAAACATTTAGTGCCTGACTGAACTACATGATGGAAAATCAATTAACAGTACAAATTACAATATTACATAGCTTTCATTAAACTGGGCTTTTTATTTTCAGCAGGACATCATCAGGATAAATGGACAGACAAACATAATGAACTGGTGTAATGGAACACAAATTCCACTGGTGAATTTATATTTATATGAATATATGACTGAAAAACAATTCAGAGCGGTTTTTCGCTAAATTGTATCTACTAGTTAAACAAGAATCACATAAGAATACATAATTGCTAATGAAATAATAAAAGACTAATAGACTAATAATAAAATCAATATATTAAAAATACCAATAACATCACCTAGGAGGCAGAATATTAGTCTATTAAGCTTAAGATATGTTCAAGCCAATATTATTCTAGACGTGGGTCAAACCTTTAGTTGTAACCACTTGAAGAAGTCTGATTATTAACCTATTGCTAGGCCCAGAAGTCCGATATCCCGGCGTGCGTATATCTCGATATCTCGATCGGGGCGTCCGGTATGACAGGATGGTATTGTAAGGGGCGTTCTCGGCAGGATAGAGTAATTTTACACTTGGTTTGAATATGGTTGTTGCGGCTTTTGTAAGACAAGAGGCTTGAGGTTGCAATATTGTAATAAATGAATAAACTGGTGTCTTCCAATAGTGGTGCAATCGATGAACATGTAAAAGATAACGGCGACATGTTTCATACTAAATAGGAGTTTTTCAAGCCATAATAATGCAGGTGATTAAGATGGTATTTAAAGAGCAAGCTGCTCTGATTGGTGTAGTTGTGGCACACCTCAATTTACTTTAGGTATTGGTATGCCTTGTTACTTCTACAACATATTAACTATTAATACATTTTATATATACACTATTTAAACAAATAGACTGATTAGAAAAATAAACATATTTAAAAACCGCCCTGATAAAACAACCAAAAGTTTAAATGGTTAGTAACAAATCTCAAGTAACAAAATTCATATTGTATTTAAAACAAAAGTACAGATATGATGAGCACAATGAAATGTAAATATAAATATAAATAATATAGATGACACCTTTAATTATAGTTATATATATATATATATATATATATATACATACATACAATGTAATGGCCATATACGTTATGAAAGATCAAGATTTCTGCACCATACTGATTTTACATGGCCCATTAAGTTGGTCTGAGCCCATGGCCAGATTAGGGGCAACATGGGCCTGGGGCTGAAAATGATCAAAATGCCCATTGGAGTGTTGCAGTGATGTGAGGGTGGGTGCAGTGTTGTGTGTGGTAGTCAATTATATGTGGGCCACTGTACCCTTCTTCATCACACTATGCTCTCCTTCATCACATGGATATCATTAGCTGCAGTGATACGGGCCTTTTTGACAATGAAGGCCTGGGGCTGTAGTCCCATTAGCCCCACTGTTAATCTGGCCCTGGGTAAACTGTTATAACTCTGTAGGAGTAAAGGAAGTGACCTCTTGCCCATACAGTAGTTAGGTTGCAGCAGATATCATAAGATCTCCCCTGCAGCTGAAGTTCTAACCACAGCAAAAGTCTGGATCTGGTCCACTGTTAAGCATAAAAGACTGCAACTATCAAGCACAGAAGCAGTGGAGATACAAAACCAGATCCCTACAGTATCCTACAGAGTCCTGTGCAAGAGAGTTCTCACAGATACGCTATTACATCAGATTAAATTTTACCACAATCTATATTGAAGCTCTGTTAATTATAATCTGACTTTGAGTAATACAGATGCAATTCACTATATGAGTAATGGTCCGTCAGCAGACACAAGAGCAGGACAGAGTTTCCTAAATAGCTGGACCCTCTACTGGGACTTTTATGGTGCAGTTGGAAACAGTCTTTTATATCTGTAACTTGTTATACAAAAGTCCCCTAGTATTACGTGTCTTTGTTTGAGAGTCAAGGGTGTGTCACAGAGTTTTTAGTGCAGAGGATTACCTATCCCTGCACTATCCCCTTGATAAAGACAGATGTTGGATAATGTATGTTTTATAAAGCAGCATTTGGCAGATATTAAAACTACATTCCAATATCATGGAACATGTGCAGAGTTCACCATCCAAGTGAGCAATAACACTCTACTGACCTGCCAGCAAAGTATTATACTGTGGCTCTAGCTCTCACGAAGACACTGAGACTGTGCGCAATAGAGAAAACGATAGCCGCATTTGGGGATATTAATCTAATCTTTCTGCTATTCAAAGCTATGTGTTTTCCACTTCGCCATACCGACATACATGCTGGTTCAATTCATTATGTCTGTTTTTCTGAAGTGCTTGTCAAAAATAATACAATTCAAGGAGACTTTTAAAGATTTCCATCCTGCTCCGCTGTTGTGTATGGAACTGGCACACTCAGTGTTGTGGTTTTACAATCACNAGTGTTCCTTTTACAATCGGTATAATATTTCAGTTAAATGACATAATGTATGTAATCAAGTTAAGCAGCAGTGGAGACCTACAGTGCTTATTGGGTTATGTAATATATATTATAGGTGGGTCTCAATGTGGGGTTACATAGACCATGTCATATTATATTGGCAAATAATATTGGAAACAGTCATGCTGTCAAAGAATATTCTTAATACACACACGAATGTTCACCAATCTGCACCATCATCAAGCTGTTGGGTTACTGTAAGCTAGTCCTTTTGCAGTACTAGTAAAAAGGTCAATAATACCCCGTGACACTTGCTACCCTGGTAATTTAGTCTGTTACTACCAGGGTAGCTTGCTGGGGCTCTGAACTACCCTGGTCACTAACGCTGTTCACACTGCTGAATTACACCGGTAATTCACAAACTACCCTGGTCAAAACCGTTCACACTGAATCAGGGTAGTTAAGTGAAACATGAGTTTCACCCTCATCATACAGCTGTGATTGGCTAAAAAAAAGTGATGTCACAAAAAAAACATTCAATACATGAAATCAATGATACAAAAAATATTTAAAACAATATTAAAAGGGGAAAAAAATGAATAAGAAAATTATTAATAAAATACAATTAATAAAAATTAAAGAAATAAAAAATATTTTTAAAAAAGAATACAAAAATATAAAAATAAAACATGGCATTTAACATTAAACTTTTTAACATACATGTGATTGGCCTCATAATTTCCTGTTCTGCATGTACTGACAATTCCCTCACCTCATTTTCTCTCTAGTAAGAAAAATACATTTTTTTATTTGCTAAGAATGTGTACATTTATCTTATTTATTTTAGTTCACACATGCGCTATAGCACACACACAGCATGAGTGTGCAGCCGATCGTACACCCAGGCGTAATAAGATGGCCGTCAGTGCTTTTAACAATCGGCACATCATCTTACGCTTGTCTTCAACAATAGATGTTTAGATAATTATGCAAAAAAGGAATGTGAAAGGGCGCTGTAAATTCAAATCATAGATATTTTATTGAACAAAAAAATATTAACAAAATAACATACTTAAATAATCTAAATCTTCACAGTAGGTACTCAGAAATGTTAAAATGAATCTCCTTCGATAAAAAACAGAAAGGAATAGGTGTTAATCCTTAAAAAAATTAGCTCAATTTCAAACTGGCCAGCGATTATCAAAAAAGAAAATTAAATATAAAAAATATATAAATAGAAAAATACACGCTCACCACTGGTTGTAGTTTTCAGTTTCCTTTAGCTAATTATTCCTGCCCGGGTACTATTACTCAGGCAGCACCATTCTGAATAATAACTACCCAGAACGAAGCAGGGTAAAACCCTGCTTATGTTCTGGGTAATAGATCCGCACCACACTGCCCGGGTACTCATGTCTGCCCCGTTCACACTGAGCGCAGTACCCAGCAAGTTCAGTCAACCCAGGCAATTGAGTGAACTGCCCAGGTATTAGCCCTCAGTGTGAACGGGGTATCATTTAGCTTTGATATGTTATAAAAGGGCAGTCTAATGTGTGATTATAATGTATAGCATGATGCCGGTACTGCTGAGAACTATACAAGAGACATAACAAGTTAATGGTAATTGAGTTGAAAGTATGATCATAATTCCTTTTCAGGGTTTTTTTTTTTAAATATAACTGATAATATCAAAGAAAGGGATAAAGGGGGTAGTGGGAGTTAGAAGTTCTGATGGTCACAGGCACCCCCTTAAATAAAATAGGTAATGCTTATGTGTCCTTATAAATTAGCAGCACTTAAGGGACAGTTTATATACAGGCCAGTTCCCAGCTCAGAGCACTATTCTGTTATTTGAACAGGTGGTTATTTACTTACAATGTGTGGCTTAGTTTTTATATATCTAGTCTGGAACATTGTGCACACAAGAAATATTCCCCCATCTATTTATAACTTTAAAGGACAAAAATGCTAAAGTATTCTATTGTTTCAAAGTGAAGGGACAAAGAAATACAGAGGCTGCAATTCTTTTGTATTTACCTTACAGGATTTCTATCCACGTAAGTGGATATAGAACCCACACCTCCCAACTGCCCCGATTTCAGCAAGACAGTCCTACTAAGGAGACAAACTGGTAGGTACGTGCCTTTTTTTTATTTTTGCCGGGGGTCGTGGCCTAAAAAGGGGCGGGGCGGGCTGGGTGGTTCCAGGGGCGGGGCAGGGCGGGGCGGGTGGGTCCAGGGGCAGGGCTTGTGTGTCCCGCTTTCACCTGCGGCAAAGTTGGGAGGTATATAGAACCTGTTGTTAATTTATTTGAATCCCACCACTGGTTGTAACCCAAACAACTAACTATAATAACAATGCAACAGATCCAGGGAACCAAAAGTCCAGTGTTAAGGTAATCAAGCGCTGGCATTTTCAGTTCATAATCATGTGAAACCCACATCATGCAGATTTCCCTACAGACAGGAGAAAACCTCCCCCCGAAAAACTGTACCTTAAAGTAGGACAATGTCCTCTACATTAAAGCAGGTTGATGGGAAAACCTGGATAACCCAAACTGTCTATTAGCATCCCTCCCCTACCCACCATGCATACCATGAGTACACAGACGTCCCCTTCCAGCTCCGCCGCTGAAACATCCAGTCTTTACAGATATCGAAAAGGTTTTCGATAAAGTGCCTAAACTATCTTGTGTACCTGCGTGCTGAAAAGATGCAATTTAAGAATGTCTGAATCTAATCCAATAATCCAGTGGTTCCCAAACTTTCTCAGTCGAGGCACCCTTAGGGTCCCCATAATTTTTCAAGGCACCCCTAAGACACAATAATTGCCTGTTTTTTAAGTTTTTTAATTAGAATAGTGTAATAAGTATTTAGGCAAAGTCAGAAATACCTCACATTGATATGAAAATTTGTGTTGCTCCTATACAAGATGTAAAATTGTGCTTCTATGTAACACTAGCAATGTGCCACCACGTTGGAAAAACATTCCACGGCACCGCAATGACAGCATTGTGGCACCCCAGGGAGCCGCGGCACACAGTTTGGGAACCGCTGCAATAATCTCATTACAATGATATGCATACTAATAATAAAATCAAGGTTTACACCCCCGAAACAATGACATAATATTTTAAATGTTTTTAAATATTATAAATATTACAAAAAAAAATGTCATTACTAATCAAATACATCTAATTTTATTACTCAAAGCATTTCTCAGTAATAATCGCAAATACAATATGTATGTTTATTATATACTGAAATAATCATCCACCTCACAGGTTTTACTGTAAACTCCTCAAAACCACTATAACTTTCTCCTGTTGCAGCTAGAATGGAGAAACCAACTAAAGCTGAGAATAAGGAAAATATGTAAACATCACATGTGACAGCAGATAGAAGACACTTGGCCCATGCAGTCTGCCCATTTGTATTTATTTAAAATCATACTGAACTTAGACCCTATTTGGGGAACTATTTAGGTGAAGACAGGAATACTTCAGGTTGACATCAAATCTTGTGCAGTTCCAATACAAAATGTAAAATTGTGCTTCTAAGTAAAACTAGCAACATGACATAACATGGGAAAAAATATTCCTGGCACCCCAATGAAAGCGTCACGGCACACCACAGAACCTAGGCACACAGTTTGGGAACCACTGCACTAGTAGATATCTTAAAAAGAATACAGAGAGAGTATAATGTGATATGGTATGTGATANGCCTTATATATCTGACCTATACCGTACAAGATCAGATGCATGCCTTTGTGTCTAATATCTTCCAGTAAAACATACCAACCTTTTGTACCTGGTTACTGGATCCTGGTTTCAGAATCCTGATTTAACAAAATTAAATTGTTTACACATTTTACATGCCATAATTAAATGTATTTATTTACGCATTTTTAAATAGCAGTACTCTACATCAGATTAATATATACATAATCATGCATTGATTAATGATGGTCCTTTATTATGAGGCACTGTGTATGTTAGATTGTCAGAATACAGATAAATAGTTCCAGAATTATACTCCGATAATCAGATTGGCAGATGAACAGACAGACAGAGTGCCAATCCTATTAAGATGATATGATGCGGCCATCCAGCCCTTGTCATCTCAGCCTGATTATCCAGCGGTGAATACATGCTTATATGCAATATCCAATGGCCAATTATCATCTGAAATATTATCATCTAAAAATTGAGATTTACTAAAATGAATATTAAATGGAGAGAAAAGCTAGGTTTTCAAGTTCTTCTAATGTATCTCTAAACAGAACACTAGAACAATTAGCTTACACTTTCTCTCTGGTCTTCTAAATACTTGTAAATAAACATTGGCAGTTCACGCAGCATTGTGTCGCCAAACTCTGCGATTTCTGACCAGGCAGGAAATCACCTCCTCTTACTTATTTATACAGCGTTTTCAATCTTTACAAAACCATAAATTACACCTTTCATGCTCAAGTGTTTGTTTATTTTCACTCTTGCTCATTATTGTTGTTGGAATAGTCAATTACAAATAGTTATTACAACTGCATAACTGCACCCATATGACTACAAGGCCCTGCTCTGCTTTCTTGTGCTTTCTATGTATTGTGAAAATCATGAAAATGACATAAAAATAGGTCAAACATTATATATGGTGGCAATTCCAAAATTACATTTTACTGCTTTGACTTCATACAGTAAATAATAGTTACAAATAAAATAACCATCTTCTGCAATGGTCAGGATAAGAGATAGCATCTATTCGCTAATTGCTATGGGTAACAACACCGTTTGTCCAGTATATCTATCCCATTGAGTTTAGTTTAATTTTTATACATATGCAAATATAATCCATATACATTATAATATAATAATATTACCTGACACCTAATATACCCAATGTGTACTTTATATAGTGCACCCTCTACACAGCTCCACATGTATTCATATGTCACTTATAGGACCTTTTCCCCGGAGGAGAAGAACCCAGTTTTTAGCCACCTCCTGTCTCCTGTATTGGATGGCTAGCTTAATGATAGGAATGCAATGCAGACCCTGAAATCCTGACCAATCAGCAATCAGCATGAACTGCCTTCCAATCATTTAATTGGCCATTCCTGACATTATAACATTATAGTAAATAGTTTCGTTCACAAACATAAAGTTCCTGTTACTATCAGACCTGCTTTCTAGTTCATTTATGCTATATGGTAACCTCTTGGTGTGGTTTTATTCTTTTATGTCCTTAGTTGTTAAAATACCAACTTCAAAACGTCCTCAGGATCATTTTCATTTCAGACACATTCTCTTTGATCCTCAGCCTGGATTTATTTAAATCCTATCAACTAACATTTGTGTAAACTACTGTTTGCCCAATCTATCTACATTAGGCAGATGGTTATCAATATATTCCTTTTTCCCTTTGAAGATCTTTTTACTTTCTACTTTAGCTTTGATAGCGATTTAGAGCTTTAATTATATTTAAAGCATTTGCAGACACAGATGCAAGGGCTAAAGTGTTGCTTAATATTATCACTGTTGTTAAGGCAAATAAGATTCTTTGTTTAAAGACATTGGACCTAAATGTTAAATATTCACACTAATAACAATGTGAACACCTTATCCAGAGTTCCCTAAGCTGTAGCTTTGGATAGGTGATACGTAGTGCCGCAGATGAACAGGAATTTGAGACATTTAAATTCATTGAGACCCTGCAAAAAATGTCTGTATTGATTATTGCATACCTCCCAACCGTCCAACGTATAATAAAACAGCAGCAATGTTTCCTCCACTCCACCACCCTCCACCAATGGGTTAGAATTGGCATGACGTGATCACGTCATTACCTGGAAGGGGGCACGGTGCTAGGCCCTGATTGCATTACTGTTCTGATTCCTACAATATAAAATTTACTAAACTATGGGATTGGGAAAGTGTCATCAGATTCAATATCAAATTCTCCAGCATGTAAAATGAAACTGAGAGCTTGAACTGATTCAGAGGAAGTTAGTACTTTCACCAACATATACTATGGGATTCTACAGAAGACTTATTTAGGAAATTCCTATGTATACAGTGCATATAGAAATGGATTACATATAATCACATAGATTAATATGGGATTTACCACTTATTTATGCAGTATACAATATGCAGCTGCTTCATTTTTCTTCACCACTGAAATCAAACTGGTTTGTAAACTGGATATGAAAAGTATAAATATCATAGATGTTATTTCTAAACCTAAAACCTTTATCATAATGAAATAAAATACCAAAGACAATGTAATTGTTACTTGAAATTGTCTTTCTGTTTTATGAAAATAATAAATTAATTAATAAAACAAAAAAATAACGCATATTTTGCACTTGTGCTTATTGAAGTTACAGGCCTGTACCTACCTCCTGCACCTGCACCGCCATGGAGGAAACTCCATCACACACATAGCAGTAGGATAATAGTTGCATTTGTCCTGTTTTATAGATATCCTGGATGTCCTGAATGCCTGTATTTGAGAACATAGCTTGGTCCTGATAATACCATGATACTGCATGTGCATGCCTACACTTCCTGATTTATGTTTTTAACAAAAAATAAACTAATAAAATTAACAAAAAATAAAATAATATTGCATATTACACCTGAGCCTGAATTTTAGTTGAACACGGAATGAGCAGCCAATGTAGTCTTATCCAGAGGTGTGTGTTTCTGGAAAGGATGTAAGAAAAAAGAGAAGGCTATGGCTCCTGACATTGGAGTGGTATGCACAGACTTATACCACGTTCAGATTATCAGCCTTGAAAAAGCTGTGTTTAGAGCCAGCTTGAAGAGGGGAATTGATGAGGCTTTGAAAAATGGACTGTTCAGATTACCAGAAAAAGCTGGGTCTGCACTGTTCACATTGAACCCTGCTTTTTGCTACCAGTACACATCATTACAAAATGTGCTGTGATTGGCTGTGATTGTTTGTTTACATGAGGGGAGGGGGAGGAGGGAGAGACAGGCAGTATTGTGCTGGAAACAGCTGACTGTGTGAGCCAATCAGCGCTGCACAAACACAATGGGCTAGATTCAGCTTTTCACTCTCATGACTATTACACACTCATGGGCAAAACCATGTTGAATTGCAGGGGGGTAAATTTAATTAGTTGCAATCAGCATAACAAGTGACAGCTGATATTTCCTAGTCCTAGTCTAATAACAGTGTAACAGTAACGCTGGTCAGTATCTGTGTGCAACATGCAACAATAAAGTATTCTCCCTGCATGCATTTTACCTGACATTTATTTTACCTCCCCTGCAATTCAACATGGTTTTGCCCATGAGAGTGTAACTCATGAGGGTAAGTCATGAGAGTGAAAAGCTGAATCCAGCCCAATGGGAGAGGAAAGCCAGCTTCGTAGTGTTCACACTGACTGAAAAAGCTGGATATGAGGGTCAAACCCCTTCTTTTAAGCTGGCTCTTAACACCAGCTTTCAGTAGCTGGATTTTTGTAAATGAAGTGTTCAGACTGAGTTTAGAAGCTGGCTTTTTCATAAAAAAAGACAGCTAATTTGATTTAATGTGAACGGGGTAGAAGTTACCTATGTACAAAAATAGATTTTTAAATGATTGCATTTTTGCAATGCCAAGACATAGAAGCAGTATATTACTACTATTCTGACATTTAAAAAGAAATGAATATATTTCTTTGCAAAAAATATTGGATCTTTATGTTATACTCAGAATTTATTATAAAATAATTAATACAGATTAAGTTTTATTGGCTTGTAAAAATGACCTGTGCCTATGACACCATCTCCCTGAGCTTGCACTGCCACTGCGACTATTTATAGGTCAAACTCCCCTGTTCTCATTCATATCCGTGCTCGAAGTTGGGGTGTATACAGGGGTATGTCATTGCGACACTTTACCCACAGAAAAATGGCAAATCTTAATTGACTTCTTCTATATTCTGTGTTTCCATACATATTCTATGTTTTCCTAAATGCTCAAACCACCTCTTCTAAACTTCCACTTCTACCACTGATTCAAATATTGTGTTCCAGTAGCGCAGAGCAGATATACATAGGCAGATCGATAGGCAGCAGTGTCCAAATCTTTCTGCTCTCGCTCACCTGTTCCGATTTCCCCCAGTTCTCCAGAAAAAAAACAGGTGAAGTCGCAACTCTGGATGAAGCTCATTATCCACTAGCAACTGTCTTGTGATTTGAATAATTAGATTGTAATGCAAAATAATCCTTTACTCAATGTTTCCTCCCAGTGTTTGGAGGAAATAGTGAGACATTTGGAAGAGATTTCTGGTTTGGGAGAGAAAATATTTAGATTGAGAAGAAAAGCTGAGCAGACAGAGAGAAAGAAGGGAACCCAGAAGCATTGCTGCGTTCAGGGTAGTGTTTCATAGCAGAGAATTTGCACTTTTTCCTGTCCGGATCTTCTAGTTGTCACATAAACAAAATAATAACACTATAGATATACATAATAACAATATAAACACACAATATAGATATACATAATAACAATATATATATACACAGTTTACTGAAAACATAAGTGAATATTACTCGTTTTTCAATTTTTACAAAGACATTGCATAAATTGTAAATAAAGTTCTTTAGCTGTAATTTAGCTGGACAAGTCGTTGACTATTTGCTTAGACCATACATTATTTCCTGTTATATACCCCGTTCAGATTGCCAAAGAAAGGCGTCGTTATCGCTGAAAAGGCGCCGTTTCAAGGCAATCTGAAAGATGCCTTTTGAAAACGGTGCCTAAGGATTTTCGGCGGCACGCCGCCGTTCTTAAGACAGTCTGAACGCTCTGGAGCCGGCATGCCGGCTTCAGCGCGTATATGGGGAGGCGATTGGACTACAAAGACATGTGATCATTACGATCACAGTCTTTTTAGGTCCCCTCCCCTTCTCCTGTGATGCTTTTAGCTGGAAGCCGCCGATTTCGGTGGCTTCCAGCGACGGCTTTTCCTGCGGCTTTTTTGGCCGCAGGCAATCTGAACGCAGCATAAGTGTTAAACTGAACAGCTCATAATTAGCTGCATAAAACGCCAGCTAAGGGGATCAGAATTGAGCAGGACATAGGCTTTGATCATTTTCTGGACATACAGTATTAGAGAAAATTACCAATTCTATATAAATTTGTAGTTTATTGTTTGGAGATCCTGCCATTGTCAGTTTCCAGCCCCGCAAGTTTATATATCATCAGTCTGTGTGCAAATATTTTCCATATTGGATTACAAACAATAACTTGTTTCTTTAAGGTTAAATAATATGATAAGGTACATCATAGTTATTTTTCTTTCGTTTGGTCCATTTCTTAATGCTGATTCTTATGTGTGACAAAAACTACGATTTATTGTATTTATTAATTGTAGAGCGAACCGTAAGTATTGTTCCAAGATTTCACTGATATATATATGAATGTGTAACTGATATTTGTGCATTTTATTTTACAGATAGAATAGAATAATTTGTTACTGGTAACTGCAGTGATGCTGGGGCATTTTTCTTGTGTTTTCTCTGTGTAGAGTTACCCCTGCCTTTCATGCATCTGCAGTTAAATTACAAATTGATTTGAGCAACCACCACTCTGTGTATATTGATAGAATATTAAAAAGAAAAGTATTTTAATTTTGGTAGAATAAAATATTATATATATATATATATATATATATATATATATAAATCCATTTATCTATTTTCAAGGACTGTAGTGTTCCCTGTTGACCGTCTAATTTATGTCTGTCAATGAGTCAAATATTATATTTCCTGGGTTCCTACAAACTTACTCTCTTTAATGACTTCTTTTAAAATTTAAACACTAAAGGTTATAGTTTTACTTCAGGCACATATGGCTGCAAAATGGTCAAATGGAAAGAAATAAAAGAGACAGTTTTAGCATTTAAACTTGTCCAGTTTTCAAAGACATCAATGCAAACAAATATGTCTTTGAACACGTTGCTCAATGTTTTGTGTTGAGAGACTTGTTGAGTGTATGACACGCGCTTCTACATCTGCTGCAGACTCCTAGTGAGGAAACTCCATCAATTCCAAACTTAACACAAACCAAAAGAGATCTGATCCCACTTCAGCGTTAAGGAACCACATCATATCATATCATTTCTTATTTATTGGCAGCAGGCTTACAAATGATTGAGGGTTTAGAGGCCAAATGGTCCATAAATCGTAAATTGTAGATAATAATGTATCAAAACATTTACATACAATTATTCAATGTTTAAAATTCAATCTATAACTCTATTTTAGAGAATCATTCATCACCTTGTAATAAATACAAATTTTTGGAAGAACTGATACTTTTATACTGTTATTTAAACTTCATCTCTTACCTCTAACACAGGACAGCACTACCTGTCTACCATCCCTTCACTACAAATTACAATTATACCCAATGTACGTGCTGGAATCTGACCTATACCACCCACAATAAATTGATTAACTAAAGGGATTTATGATGGCATACAGTCAGCTACGAGTCTAACTCATTACAGAGAAATGTTGACATTTTTACTGTCTCTCTTTAAGACAAAGGTGGTGTTTGAAAAGTATAGTCGTGTGATCACCTTTGACACGTCTTTATGGTCTGCAGGAGAATAAATACAGTGTATATGTAAGTTGTAGAGGCCTGTACCATGTAAATACCAGAATATGTTGCAGCATTACTCAGCCAGCTGTAACCACAGCTAATTCCATGAACTTCCCATGAACTCTTCTTATTGTACTAGAGGCATTTGGAGAAAATAGGGCAAGTGAAAGTTTAAAGGGGTCATGGGATAGTGATTTGTGAACATTATTATCTTCACAAAGTCACCAACCCCTAAAAAAAAACAAAAATTGGGCCTGATATACACCAACTGAGGCCTCTGCGTGATTTATTACAGTGTATGCGTGGAAACAGACAATCCAGACCCAGACCATGGGTTGTTACTTAGATTAGTGTAATAATACATTTTGTTGATTTGATTGATGAGTGATTAATGTAGCAGCGTTGTATGCAAAGTAAAATGATGTTCTAAATATAATAATTGCCTCAACAAATGACTTCATGTAGCCCCAATGTAGTCATTGGTATTCCCCCTATATTAACCTACACAATCCTTTGCCATAAAAAGACACCCAATCTGTAATGTGAATAAAGCAGGAGGAAGCAGGACCAAAGGGCATAAAGGTAGAAGGCGATAGTAATTGTATTGTGGAAGTAGTCATGATTTTATAAATTGATTTTCTGTTTCTTAATTAATTTCCTTAGATGGCACACATGCCACATTCATGGTGATGGGTAAGCAGTAGATTGTAATAAATGGTGGTACATGAAAAAGTCTAGGTGCAATCTCTCTATAGATGGTCTTGTGTAGGAGGACCATGACAATGGTTTGTCCACTTTTGTGAGAGTTTATGCCCAGTTGTTCATGGCCAGTGATTCCTGGATGCCCTTTAGCACAATAAATGAGTATTATTGATTTAGTTCCAGTGACGTCCATGCAACCTCATTTCTCAGGTATTTATTTCTAGACTATTCAGTAAATATTTTATTGTCATGTATTGGTGAATTGATGTGCCTTAATCTAAACCACCAACTTACAAGCATTTCTCTGCCTCTCCGCCACATCAAAAATGGTTTCATTTACTTTTAATTATATAGTTTCACCATATTATGCAATTCTTTATAAAGAAAATAATTATTCAAATTAGCACACACCACATCATAGCTCTAACTTTGACTTCTTTTCCACACACTATAATTTATTGGAAGGAAGAACCCGGAACACCCAGACTAGGAGGCAGCAATGGTAACCGCTGTTATTCTCAAAAATAATTAAACCTCCAAATCAAGTGTATATTTAATGACAAGCAACAATGCACTACATAAGAGATTAAGAATATGTTGTATTTCATAAAATTATCTGTGTTAATGCTCAAATCTTGGATAGCAGGACTTGTATTCACTGGTACATGAGGCAGTACAGAATAGTAAAGTAACTGGTAGATATGTTCTACAGAGTAGAAACAAGCTAAAGAACAGTCTGAGTGAAGCAGAAATGTCATCCAACATACCACAAAAAGTGAGAAACATCAACAGGAAGAACAGGTAATTGTCATCTGTGGTCTCAAGGTAAGACTACATACAAGCAGTCAGAAATCTAGAGTAGGTTTCATGGTGGAAACCAAGATATTGATCAGTAACCAAAGGTGAAAGATTTACTGGTAAGTAGAATACTTTTAATACATTTTTGATCTTTGGTCTTAACAAGACTCCTCAGCTGCTCAGCCATCAATGCCTGCAATGTCTTCTACAGACACAGCTATATGGTTCCAGCAAGGCTTTGGGCTCTAGATTCAGATCTAGATCCTTTTTTTTATATATATTTTTAATTAAGGAGGTTTCTGGCCTACAGGAGTGCCACCTTCAGGGCTAGTGCCCTGGAGACAAATGACTCCATTGTCCTTGGGAGTTCAGCCACTGTAACCAAGCAGCCATACTGGAAAGCCAGATATTGACCAAGTGATTGTGTAAGGTTGAATAGCAGGATATTTCTAAACACTGCTGTTGCTATAGGTATCCCATTTCTGGATTTAGGCTGTGCAACAGGAAGCGGCAGTGAGCATAAGATGACTGTATCTGCTGTATGGTAATGGAAAGGGAGTGTGCTATACACAATATAAAGTCATCTGATCAACATTCAAACACATCTTAAAATTAGGTTGACAGTATATGTATATCTCAATGAACTGGACAGGGTTTACTTACTGACAACACTAAGGTCAATAGTATTGTTACACTAGTCTTGGAGATGGGTAAAATTCAGACACAGCCTGACTCTAACTCAAAATGCAAATCTAACACTAAAATAATTCTCATACACCCACATAGAGTAAAGAAGTGTAGGTCAGTCATTACTTCTGAATCTTCAATTGGGCATTGTGGTTGAGCATATAATTTTCACTATAGTACTCCCTTCTTCGTCAATGTAGCTGTATCAAGTTCCTGTCCGTCTATCGAATAAGCCTGAAGTTGGGGATATGACTGTATCCCCAATGAGCATAAGACGATTATACCTGCTTGAGCGGCACAAATACATCATTTGACATCATTGTACATATACGTTTACATGGTTGTATACGTTTACAGGATAGAACATATAAACACAAATATAACGACTGCCTGGTTTTTATGTTTTTTACAAGAGAATGATTTGCAGTACATTTTCCCTGTTAACGCAATAGCAAAACACAAGAATCCCTATGGATGATTTATATATTAAATTCAAAAAGCAGTAGACTAATTAGTATGTGTTCTGCTCTGGGATTTCTTTTTCTGCACGTGACCTCATTGGGGTAGGGGTTCGGCATATGCAGAGTGGTGGAAACCTTAGATAGTGTTGTGGACTCTTTTATGTATATATGTTGCGTTATTCCCAAAAAGATAATTAGAGATAGTGCTCAACACACACACAACACATACACATGCATCCCGTAATCCAAAATGTAACCCTTCAAATGGCAGCTGATAGTTATCCAGGTCCTGGCGCTCACACACTTACCCACAGATGAAGAAAGAATAGAGAGTTAGCACCTGTTAACACAACAGCATCTGGTAACAACACACACCAATAAGAGTGTTATCTGTGACACAATTTCTAGCCCCTAACACTCATTAAAAGCACAATGTACTGTGGGCTCATATGCACTTTATTCTTGTAACATCTGTATTTATAAAAGCCACATGGATTTGCCCCTTACAGACTCAAATTAAAAAACACCCAGATCCACATATTGCTGCAATAGTCCTTCAGATGAACTATGTCCCTTAAAAACCCAGCCAAGCTTATGTGAGCAATGAAGAATATGTTTCTGAAGTCGTACCAATGCTGAAAGATTCTCTCATTACGGGAGAGCCAAGCGTGATGAGTCAGTCTTGTACTATATTTGCTGGGCCATTCTTTTCATAACAACGAGGATACTGAAGAAACATGTTGTGCCAGCCCCACGGGCTGTGTTTTCGTATCATGATCTTGAGTCACCAAGATGCAATCAGCACACTGCTTTCTGCAATTTACTATGGTATTTAACTCATTCAAGTTCATTACCTTAAGTAATCTTCTCCAGGTATTTTATATAAATGTTGTTACTGCCAGGGGTGCGACGTGACAGGCTTGGAGTGGATGGAGGCCTGAGTATGAATGGGCAGAGCCACACGCCACTTTGGACAGGCCTGACTTTATAAAAGAAACTGGGGACAACTTAAAACGGCGCTCAGCACTCCATAAACAACGATGTTTATAAATATATAGCAAGCAGCTCTGATGCAACAGTGCAGTGGTAGCAACTGTTGTGGATGGCGGCGGGGTAGTGCCGTCCGCGCTATATTCCTGGTTACTGCTGACCAAGTCCCTCTGGTCAGAGAGAGAAATGGGATTATATCAGGATTTCACTCTCTTTTCTCAGATTTATCTAATTTATATTGCATTTTGGCATAAGTTTACAATCTCTATCTAATTGTACTGTTTATCTAGGTTTTCTTGGCATTGAGCATTTCCACTTGAAACTGAGTCACTGTATTCCTGAGTAATGGAGGAAGCCATGATTATCTCATCTCCTGTGAGTATGGTCTGATACCAGACTTAGGAAACAGAAGACTTCCTTTAGCTGGAGGAGGCAGTCCCTTGGGAAGCACCGTCTGAACACTTGTTATCCCTCCTATGGGTTATTTGTGGGAAAGGGCATAGGGGAGACAATATCATTGCTAGTAAACAAGACTGAACATATTTGTGAAATTCCTGCCATTGAATATCATAAAAATGTCACAAAGGGATTTGTTCAGTCTGGGGGCTGCACAATATGTTTTTATTTTCAGTTATGAAATCATTCCAGCCATCTAAAGAGACTATTAGCAATGGGCAAAACAAATGATTACAATAATGGTGTGGCATGGTAGCATGGTAAGAAGAATTACAATAAAAGTATTATTTTCTATTGTTTTACTTTTTATAACTTTATCTCTTTCATTGCAATTGCAGGTACAAATAGATAGATATGTAATCACTCAGACCTTGCATGCATTAGTCTATATCCATTGCTGAATCTTACAAATGCATTGTCTGCAGGGACATTAAATCCAGCATTGCAAAGGATTAGCTAGAAAGTAAATTTATGGGGAAGCGAGAGTCCAGTGCTAGGCTTTGAATAATGTTCTGTAGCTCTTTTGGCAACTTTTGAATTATATTTGATTTGCAGACTAGATTCCAGGAATTGTAGTGAAACTTGGCCAGAATCAAAATCCTTAGATGCATTTGCCATGTTACCCCCTCAGCATGAATAAATCTATCCTACCAGCAATGAAGGTGGTCAGTGACCTTTTATTCTTACACATTACATATGTAAGAAGGTTCCTCATTTGCCCTTTTTTAAATACAGTTCAGGGGGTAAATTTATTGATGGGCCCATAGGTCCCATCAGGGGTTCATAATAATTTTGGAGAATGATCCTTATCAAACTGTTGGCAATGTTTGGAGTTATGGAGAATTCCAAAGCGCTGACTGAAAGGAAAACTGAACATCTGAAGGTTAAAAAAAACTTAACGAGCAGAAAAATATGAAATATGGGCATGCTAGTGCATATGCTGGTGCATACAGTACTATGTGCCATGTTCACTCTAACTAAAAACACTATGCACAAAATGCATTCAAATTTTTACAAAACGCCTTTTAGAAATTTTGCCCCAGCGTTTGTTGCATACTTTCCCACATTTATATACATGGGGCTTATACATGGGACCAGTGCTCAAAGTGGGCCGGTATACACCGGTATGATACACTGCCACATAATCTCTGCCCCCTCGTATGAGCCCTGCCCCCTCCTGACCCTCGATTTTGTGATAAATGTTCTTTAACTGCTCATTCCTCCTCCATACGTCCATTTACGCCCTATATGGGACTCGTACAGTTATTATTTTTTGTGGGTGTATGCACAGTGATTGTTAGCACTGCACATGCATGCATTTGTTTCTGTCTGTCCTGCTGTAGTGGTATGTGATACCCCACTATCTCAAGGGTTAATTACACCAGTGTCATCTGGTTTAGGTGTTCCTTATTTGTTGACTGTCACATAGCCAAAAATGGTCCTGTCCTGAGTTTTACATTTGGATTGGTCAAGATAACAATGAGTAAATCTGTATTGATTTAGTGATTGGTTGGTTGTTATGAGGAGAAGGTTATGTAAGTATCGTGGTGAGCGGGAAATGGTGTGCATGATAANATCTTGATGGAGAGGTGTTGTTTGGTGTCATCTCGTGAAACCACTATGACAGCGTTCCCTTTTCTGGATTATGTTAACCGGTCATCATGGGCAGTGCTTTGTGCACCATTGTGGACTGAAGCTGAACAGTCGAGGACAGAGTGTCCAGTGATAGCGCGGAGCGAGATGAAGTCCAGTGATAGGGTGATGATGGGTGCATCATTGACTGTCAAGTGGGCTGTGCAATACGTGAGGCAATTCAGTTATTTCATCCAGTTTGTTGCCCAGAATTGAACAGTAGAAGAGACGTCACTGGGGAACTCCAATGATTTAGCAGTAGAGCAGCCAGATACGACAATTAGGCCGCTTCGTCCAAACTATCGTCTTTGTTATGGAGTGAGAAAGAGAATGCCTGAAATAACTTGTATCATGCACTATATATATGCTATATATACTATGATACTGTTGGAATGGGTTATTTCTATTGAAATTAATATATCCAAATGAAAGTGTTTTTGTTTGTAAATCTGCTTTTGGAACATGCAACAAGTCAGAGCCGGGGTTGTTCCTTAGGACCTTATAATAAAATATAATAAAAATCCTCTCTCTAAATATGGTGATTATTTCATTAGATTCAGGTAAATTGATATCCTACTAGGTGGACAGGTTACCTATCCCTTCCCCTCCACTCTAGCTTAGATTGGTGATAGTTGGGGGTGGGGTTAGTGCAGGAGATAGTGTCATCAAACAACAACTCCTATACTTCCAAGGGTCGCTTTCTAGGATACCCCTTACCCCGTTATCACCTGTCACATATATATATATATATATATATATATATATACGAGAGAGAGAGAGAGAGAGAGAGATACATTAGATATATGGATAAGATAAAGTTGGATATTATAGAAAACAGATATAGATATAGTTTATGTCTATTTATTTATTTAAAATTATAATGAAATTCTTCATTCTAAAATCCTGCACCAGCTAATGGACAAAGCATATATTATTTAAAGACAACTTTTAGCATCTAACAATGTATTATTATAACAATTTATTAACATATTATAATAAGTTAAGCATATACATTTTAAAAAAAATGCGCCATACACTACACTATACTTACCAATGTTTTATTATATTGTTTATATTATGTTTGCATTAATTATAAACCCAATACAACTTGTATAGGATGCTGCATGTACTGCCTATACAGATTAGCTACTGTTGGACCTTTGGATAAGGGGCATGCACTTTCAGTAGCATGTGTGTGTGTGTGTGTGTATGTTTTGCTGTGCAAACATTCTGGATCAGGTCCAAGGAGGCCACAGTTTAGGACAGTAATACAATATAACAACCTATCTCAAGTTATTGTAATCTCAGCATTTACATTACATTACCCAAGAAGACACTATTTATTGTGGTTATTCTCTGGAGTAACCGCTGAGGAAAGTACATTTAGAGACTACTGTGTTCAGTGTAACATGATAAACTAGCTGTCACAGCAGTGTTAAGTAACAGGAGTTTAGGATCTCGGACTGCACTCGTACGCCAATTTATTGTTACATTTGTTTGATATATCTTGGGTTGTTTTATTATCAATGAAAAAACATCTTTTACTATGACCTTATTAAATGGTGCTTATTTTTCAATTATTTCTGCAATATGTATAATCTCTGGACATATTTACAGTTAAAGATAAGAGTTTTCAGGGTCAACAGTGAGTGGGGCATAGCCAAGCAAACATATAATAAAGCCCTAGCCATGCAGTACAATATATCTTTAAAAGGAGAAAATATAAAATCTAATTTCATCAGAGAAAGTTATTAATAAGGTGATAAGATTTCGCAGCATCTATGTGACCTTTACACAGCCACAGTCACTAAATGAATGTATGAAAAATAAAACGAGTTGGATGATTTATTCTTCATAGTCTGTAATATTTCTGATAACGCTGTTACATTTAAGAAACAGGAAAATATTTCTTTACCATAAATTACATCACTCTGAACATAGCTCAAAGATTTCCATAAATCAGGAGAAAGCTGTACAGGTCACATCAGCAAAGATGTTCATACCTTGAGGCTACCAACGGGTTTGACAAGTCAAAATTTATTGGGATCTCTCGGGACACTCCTTTTCTAAAACATGTACATAGAGATTAAAAGAATATCTATTAAGCACATTGGACAGTAACACAGTTCAAAGATAATCCCTGACATGCCATAAAATGAAGTAACAAAGAAATGTGCGTTAAACTAAGGTTTCTGAGGTTAAAAGCCTTTATATGAAATAATGTTTGCATTGTTATTGTGTGTTTCTTTCAATAATTATTAAATGTTTTGATGAATATTTTTATAAACATTACTTATTGTTATGTATTAGGGTTTGTGATGTCTGATGACAGGAGGAACACAAAATATATAACAAAGAGACATTTATTGGTGCATAGGTTTATGGAGAAGGCACACAGGTTGCAAAGGTACACAAGGAGTGCAGAGGTTCATGTACAGACTGAAATCCAGTCAGTGAGTGAACATATACCCCGTTCAGATTACCACCAACTATCCTGGTATTTCATGAAATTTCCAGGTAGTATGAAATACCAGGGTAGTTGGTGATAACCTGAATGCTACCAAATAAATACCCGGGTAGTTTTACCCTGGTAAGCTACCCGGGAAAAAATAAAGATCATTTGACTCAACTACTTGGGTAGCATGCACACAAAACAGCACCTACCCAGGTAGATCAATTAAAGATCCATTCTTATAACGTGACTGGTGATTTCAATCACATGCTTCCTGTGATTGCCACACAAGACAGACGTAAGGAGCAGCATCAATAGAGCAGCATCAGTCGAAGAATTCACTGGAGAGAACTATTTGTTTGCCCCTATGTAATGCACTGTAATGTAATGTAATGTTCATATGACATCACTTTTGCAGCCAATCACATCTCCTGTTCTCATGATTGTTCTGCTTTGCAAGCAAGTGGTATTCACACCAGTGGTAATCTAAACAGTGTCTACCAGGGTAGTTAAAAAAATGGGTAAATCAAATTCCCAGCTAAAAATGGTAATCTGACCGGGAATTTGAAGCTCAGAGCACAACCAATCAAAGCTGGTAATTTGACCACAGCAATAGTGAGGCAGGCTGGAACCTGCAGTACAGCAGACACAGGCTGGGTCCTGTGTATGAGTGCTACAAACAGCAGCTAAGTTGTGGAATCAGTTGGTTTAAATGCTGATGGCAAAAGCCACTACAGCAGCCTCTCATTGTAAAGAAGCAGTTAGCACTGCAGGGTTTAAACCCTTAATATTAATATTTAGGTTTATACTCATAATTTTTTACAGTTTCAATAAATATCTTTTGAACTATTGCCATCAGCTCTTATGTCTATAAGTATGTAAATGTATAATGCACATTAAGGAGCAGATCCTCCTTGCTGACAGTCCACTGACAGATTAAGAGTTTATAAATAAGAGGAAGCATGGAAACGTTACACATAGACAAAACCATGATGAATTGCAAAGGACGCAACATTCATTTTATTGTTTGCATGCAGCAGGAAGATTTTTATATTTATTTTTCTGTTTACAGTTCAACATGGTTTTGCCCAGCTGTTAATATTCACTTATTTTAAATTCTGGATCTAGTCCAATACTATGAACAAGGAGGTTCTCCAAAAAAACAGAGAGCCACAATGAAACTAATACAGTAAATGTTTTTAATTTGTCTAAAAAACCACTTAACCAAGGGTCTTAGTTATTCCCCAAATGCAGATCCCAATATTTTTTTAACTCTTTCTAGAACTTAATAAATATATTAGAAGTCTATGCCGCAAACTGTATTTTTTTTTTTTTGACAAAAACGATAAAAAAGAAATGGTAACACATCTATGCAAGTTACCCAAGCGGATTTGGAAAGTGTACATATTCTGGAAAGTTTATGGCAACATAATCATTTAACTGATCAAGATGATGTAAAAGAGGACCTAAATAAAGAAAAACAATTTAATCTGAGTTTTTTCCACTAAAATATAAAAGTAAAGAGATAGAAATGCTTTATGATCTCACTTTGCGAGACTTCAAGACTATATGTAAAGATGCCAATCCTATATCAAATCTAGTTAAAGGAAATATCACTCAGGCAGAACGTACAGCTTTGAAAAACTTTAAGAAAGATCACAATATATTTATTCGACAAGCTGACAAAGGGGGGGGGGAGTCGTAGTATTGGATACTTTAGAATATGAAAATGAAGCCAATAGACAATTAAAAGATTAGTTTATAAACTAATACAAAAAGATCCTACTGAAATATATTTAAAAGAACTTCTAGATATGTTAGAAAAAGCATGGTCAGATAACATTATTTCTAAAGATTGTTTTCATTTTCTTTACAATAAACACCCTGTAATAATCCCTATATTTTATCATATTCCAAAAATTCATAAAACTTTAGTTAATTCCCCTGGTCACCCAATTATTTCCGGTATTGACTCTCTCACTTGTAATCTGTCTGCTTTTGTCGATTTTTATGTACAAAAATATGTGGTGCAATTGAAATCATACAGTATTTACGAGATACCCTCCATTTGCTAGAACAAATCAATTCATTTCACTGGTTGCAATAATTTGCTTTTCTTTCTTTAGATGTCACATCATTGTATACTAATATACCGCACAAAGAAGGCACACAAGCTATAGATAAATATTTAAGTAAATACACTGTTATGAATATCGAACTTAGGGGATTTATACTACAATCTATACAATTTATTCTGACTCATAACTATTTTTATTTGATTCTAAATTTTATTTACAACTATTAGGTACTGCTATGGGCACCAAGTTCGCCCCGAGTTTTGCCAATCTATACATGGGCGCCTTCGAGGACAACTATGTGTGGAGTGGCCCTTTCGGGGTGAACTTAGTGCTCTATTTACGCTANATTGACGATATTTTTATAATTTGGAACGGCACAAAGGAGCAAGCAAAACAGTTTGTAAACCATATGAACAATAACACTTATAATTTAACTTTTACTTCCACTTTTGATTTTCACTCAATAAATTTTTTAGATTTGACAATACAAGCGAACGAGGGTTCAATAATTTGCATAAATTGTAATAAACCAGTTAGCTCTAATAATTTTTTGCCAACCATAGAGCATGGATAGATAATATACCCAAGGGACAATTAGGACGCCTGAAAAGAAACTGTACCCTTGACTCAGATTACAATGAACAGGCAAATATTTTAGTGAAAAAATTAAGAGAAAGAGGTTATCCCCAAACCTTACTAGAAAAATCACAAGAGTCCCTAAAAAATTTAAAAAGAGAAGATCTATTAAATGGAAAAAATAAGAAGGATAAAACCAAAAATGAAACCAATAATGACGTACCTTTTATCTTTATTTATAATAAGAAATCTATGCAAATTAAAAGAATTATAAAAAGAAATCACGATATACTTTTGACAGACAATATTCTAAATCAATTATTAAGTAAGTCACCAAGAATTATTTTCAAGAAAAATAAGAATTTAAGAGCAATACTAGCAAGTATACATAGAAAACCATCAATGCTAATGACAAATAGAAACGTGATACCACATCCAGACACAAGTCTGGATGCTATAGATGTAACAAAAGTATATGCCTAACATGCAAATATATTAAACATGAATCTGATTCATTCATTTCATATACTACGGGGAAAAAATTCCCAATAAAATAATTTATTAACTGTGACACCTCTTACGTTATATATGCCTTACAGTGTCCTTGCAAGATTCAATATGTAGGGCGAACGACCCGCCCTTTAAAAAAATCAATTCAGGGAACATAGATTAAACATAATAAAAAACCTCTCCACATATATATATATATATATATATATATATATATATATTATAATCTCTTTTTTTGTGTTTTCCTCTATTTGTCTGATCATTATCTATATCAATATTTAGTTTTATTGTGATACATTATTTATATTATAATATAAGTTAAAAACAAAAATGTAACATTATCATAAAATTGCAGTTATAAGATATCGATGAATTTAGGTAACATTATCATAATATTAAAGTTATAAGATATTGATAAATTTAGGTGTTTATAGGTTCCATATAAGTTATTATGTGTAATGAGCGAATTCCAATCACTGTCAGCATAGTTTTATATTGTCATATTGTAATATGTATCACTATAATATTAATAAAATGTGTACTATGTTATTATTGTACTTGGATATAATGAACCACAAGAGGCTGAAAAGAATAATGTTAAAAGTAACAACTTTATTGTAATTAGATGTCACAGCTGAAAAATAAGTATTTAAATGAATCATGCGCCTACTGACGTCATAGGCTTGAGAAAGTCCATGGATGATACGCGTCGCCTGTTCACTGCACGAAGCGTCTCTCCATACTCCGGTATCCAAGAGTGAATACATGCTTAGAAACCATCGGGCACTTAGAGGACTGCAATACAACTTGAGGGTGGCCACCCCTTCGAGAAAGATAAGTCACTGCCAAAGAGTCGGTTCCATTCATTCCAGCGTCCCTGTTTGAGTTTACTACAGGTATGCCGTTACCTGCAAGCCGGCTCCCGCATCCCTCCTCCCACATGATCGGGGAGAGCCAAAGGTACAGGAGGTGACGGCAGTTGTAGCTGGTGGGGAAATAACCCCCTGAAGCACGGCGTATGTTGCAATCCACTCTGGGACTCTGGTAATTAAGACTCTATAAATACTGCATAACATTTAGAGAATATCATCAAGACTTGGTTATGAGAGAGAACGCCTAGTGCCTATATATCATTTTTATTTATATTTTATATTGCCATATTATTTTATTTTAAGTGTATATATGTCTATTATTGATTTTAATAATATTTAATATTAAGACATCAATATATTTTTTACTTTTCAGCTACTTGTTTCTTGTATTCTTTCAGTCATCTTGATTACATAATAATCTACAATTGTCAATTGTTTGTGATTTCAGCGCTCCCACAAATAGCCAATACTATGAACAACTCAATAACCCTTTGGGGTGCAGCAAGATAATCACTGCACATAGTCATACACAAGTGAATTGTATTCAGATTCAGTTTATTGATATTATAGTATTAGTATTAGATTAGTTTTAGTCTTTTTTATATACCTGTACACAAATATTGTACATATATAAGGCATCATACTACTTGGCTTTTTTATTCTTATTTCCCCAAAACTACAATTTTAATTTTTGCTGAATTTACGAACAATTTATTAATCATTGAAATTCATTTCATGAATCAGATTCTTTGAGGTCACATGAATGCATTGCCCCAGCCAAATCAAGATAAGGTTGATTTAACTTAAATGTTCAATCATAAGAGCAAAGTAAGAGGCATTAACACAAGGAACTTTCCTTTTGTCAGTCCATGAAGGTATGAAGCAGTTATGTCATATTGCTGCACTCTGAGGAATTAATCCTTCCAGGAATTTCTGACACATTTCTTTTTTGAGTCATCAAAGCTGGAAAGAAAGGGGAAAAAATAATTCAGTGATAGAGGTGAAGTCACCACAGGGCGTCTGTGAGCTCTATGTTCAGTAATAAATTTAACAAATTTCAGCTTCAGACTATAATACATGTTGGGAAATGTCTTACAAAGTAATTCCACTATAATGACTATACATAATAGAAGAGAAACAATAAACTCAGGTCTTGTATAAACAAGTGTGTTTAAAATTATTAAAGAGGTTCAGACTTCCGTGCTGGAAGGGGTTCTGAAAGTGGGGTAAAAAATTAAATGGGGGGGGTAAGTATGAAAAATGATTTTGATGCCATCCTAAGTAACTACCCCTGTCCCCAACCTTCTAAGCCATCAGATTTTCAAGTGAGGATGGTTCAGAAATCTTAAGGTAGTAAGTCAGCATGGAAGGCAGTGGGAAGTCATTGGGATGGCATTCTGAATCCATGTCATCCTTGGTATTTCATAATAATACATCACCAGGTCCTCTTAATATGCTAATGAATAAAAAGGTGCTATCTCAGCTGTCAACATCAATCAGTACTAGACGAGCCCTGTAACTGGTGCAAATGATATGGCTAAAATTATAGGTCTGGATGGGATTCATGTGCAGGAACATGTCCTTACTGTAAATAGCCTAAATATTTATTTATGGAAATGGTACAAATAAGCCCCGACCAGTCTTACTCAGTCCGAGCCCAGACAAATTTTAACTTTCTGACTTTTTAAAACACTGACAATATACTTATCACAACAAACTGGTAGGTGGGCGGAACAGACAGTTGGGAGGTTTGTAAATAGCCTATGTTAGTCTCATCCTTCCTTTCATTTCCCTGTGAATTCAGACGACCCCTTGTGTTCAAATTTGAGTATCCACAGTTGCATATTATTCTAGGAAGATTATGTACAGGGGTATGCCATACTGTCGCTTCTCCCACGGATTTATTCACTTCTATTGTTTTCATGCCACCACTTTCAAATGTCCATACAACCACTTGTAATTTTCCACTTGCACCACTGCTATCAGATATATATGTGTTATTCTGGATCATGCCCTCAACACTGAAGGCTTTTAAGTTAGCACAATTTTTTTATGTATGATAATAACATGTACTATAAAAAGTTACATTTGTACAGCATTTCTATATTAAAAATGTCTAATAATATATTTCTCCTACTTATTGAACAATCGTAAATGTGGGATTTACTGTGGTGTAAAAAAGAAAAATGTACATGTGGAAAAAGTGATGAACTTAAATAGCCTGATAACATATGTTATGAAAACCATAAGGAAAACATAAAGTCAGTCAGCGGGACAACATAGCTGAACATAGCTGGAAATAAAAACATATAACAATTTTATTAACAATTTAAAAAACATTTAATGACAGATGTTTACTGGTTGGACCCAGCAACAAACAACCCATATGGGCAGCAGATGAAAAACATACAGCTCTGTAGAGAATCAGTCTTCCCTTCAGAGATCTCCCAACCAATCACTCAATGTGTGCGCTAAATGACTGACTGACTTTCCAGTGTATCTCATTATGGCCTCCTTATGATTTATCGCTCTAACAAATCCATCCATCCTTCCCCTTCCAGACTACCACATTACAGACATTACATTCTATTTGTTCCCTCTTACCTCTCTCCCATCTTCCTTCCCCCATTAAACATTTATAAATATACATTGCTCAGTATCGCTCTGATGTAGGTGGAGGAGCCCCTGAAACGCATCAGCGGATGAATCATTGTTTCTTTGAAGCCTCTTCTGGTGGCATCTGATCGGGTCCCTGCTGTGGTTACTGCCTGTTTGCTCTTCCAGATCCAGCTACCAGGGGTCAATTGAGAGCTACTCCCGCACACAGCACCTGAGTCCTGTTTGAATTTTTTGTTATGAGTGCCTTATATTTTGTGTTATTTCAACCTATTATTTAAATTCTTCATTAAATTACTATTGCTTTCATTTGATTGCTGATCTTAACTCTTAATTTTATCGCTTTTTTGTGAGGTTATAGCCCCAGTGGACATCATATTCCTAAAAGCTAGGTACACACGGTAAGATAAATTGTGTCCAATTGAAAGGTTTTTCAAGAGTGGGCAAAACCATGTTGAATTGCAAGGGGGGGGGGGGTAAATTGAATTAGTTGCAATCAGTATTACAGATGAGATATGATGTTTCCAGCACAAGTGTAATAACAGTGTAACAGTAACGCTGGTCAGTATCTGTGTGCAAAATGCAAAATTAAAGTATTCTCCCTGCAACACTAACATTCATTTTACCTCCCCTGCAATTCAACATGGTTTTATCCACTCTTGAAAAATCTTTCGATTGGACACAATTTATCTTACCGTGTGTACCTAGCTGAACACTTAAAATTTGTGTCTATAGAATGTATGCCAGTATGTATGAAGATGTTTTAACCCTTCAAGACGCAGCCTATTTGGTCCCTAANGACCAAGCCCTATTTTCCAAATCTGACACTTTATGTGGTAATACATTTTTAATGCTTTTTATTGTCCAAATGATATTTATTCGTGAAAATTACGCAGATTTCATGCAAAAATTGCTAATAAATAATCATTTCAATATGTCTACTTTCTGTTGCCATCATTTTTTAAACCACCTTTAACTTTTTTAGGACAAAGGGAGGCTCATAAACATAGTAACACATTTTAGAAAACTAGGCAAAATCATGTTGAATTACAGGGGAGGTAAAATGAATGTCAGTGTGTGCATGCAGGNAGAATACTTTATTTTTGCATGTTGCACACAGATACTGACCAGCGTTACTGTTACACTGTTATTACACTTGTGCTGGAAACATCATCTCTCACCTGTAATACGGATTGCAATTAATTCAATTTACCTCCCCTGCAATTCAACATGGTTTTGCCCACTTGTGAGTAAGTCGTAAGTAAAGTCAATAGTAGGTAAACTCTGGTCCACTGAAAGGTCCAGAGGGTGGGTTGTGCTGTTGGGAAAGATCTGGACTAAGTTATTTTGTGTGATCGGAAAGAGACTAAACTGCGTATTTTATATTAGAGGCTCAGTCAGAGGTGGCACACCAAGTATATGGGGAAGGGGCTGTAGTCTAGACCTGGCCAGGGTAATGAGTTGGGCTGAGCGGGGATATGAAATTATTGCTACATTATTGCTACCTTGTGATAACCTGTGTCCCGTTGTGACAGGAAACAATAGTTGGGAAACATGGAAGTCGTCTGGTAGCAATCGTGTTTATTAATGTTGACTGATTCTAATGTTCTAATGTTGACTGATGCTGGGGCCCAAAGTCATGTCACATCAGATATTTGCCTTTTCTGGAAACGGTCCTGGAATAAAGAATGTTAAAAGGCTATTGGTGTGATTTGTACCTTAAGGTGGTTTCACGATGGGCAGTTATACTGGTAGAAGTCCTGGGCAGTGAGAGCAAATGACAAGCTCTTTCTACAGGAACACCACTTAGAACGTGATAATAACTCTTTACTCAGACAATGACTATGGGATTAGATTTGGGTCATGGCCTTTAAATAGTTAATGGCCAGTGGCCTTAACAAGCTGTAGATGCAACAATGGAAATCTGCTACTGTTCACTACAGTTCACCAGTTTTTGCAATAACAATAGTAATTATAGGAGCCAGCTCTGTGGGTCCTGCCCAAATCATTGTGTTACCATTAACCTTGTCTATGCAGAGCATATGCCTATAGATGATGAAGCTATGTATTTTATCCAATCAGCGTCCTATATGTTATGTGTTATATCGACTATTAACAAAATAACCGTAATACATGATGTATGTGTGTAGGCACCAGTGCACATAAGAAAAGAATTAGTCTAATAAATATCATATTCATTCTTTGGACTTTTCTTGCGGTTTTACCTTTTCAATAGGGATTGAAATAATAAATTTGAATCCATCTTTGTGTACCAGACAGATCAGAGCTCCATTTTAATGTAATTTCCTCTGAGATTCAACTGCTCATTCCTATCCTAATCTATTAAAATAAAGAATTTGCAAAGATGTATTGAATGTTGACATTTGTGGTTTTACCAGAATCCACATAATCTTTATGTGTCCTTTTTATAGATACTAGGGAAAAAGTTTCCAGCCACAATGATCCCTAGGGGTGTGAAATGAGTCTGGTTGGTATCTGTGGTTTTCTTTGTTACTCACAGAACGTATAGAAGGAAATGGGTGGCCAATTGAGCCATACATATGCAATGCCGCAAATGCGTGTGCCGTGTGCTTATAGGATCCTGCTTCTGTTATCAACAGCTGCCTAGTGTGTATGCAACATCCACATTGTGGGAAAGAAAAAGTGGAGATGTCCATAGCAACCAATCAGATTCGAAACAACATTCTCTAGTATGTAATAAGAAAGTGAGAGCTGATGATTTGTGGCCCATGGATCATGACAAGGTGAGAAGTTGTCTGAAAGGTTAAAACATTAACACGGAGGAAGATTAAACTTCCTGGAGTGTGGGGTGATGTGGAGGTCCAAGGGATTGTCTGGTGTCCTGATGGGAGGAGTGGAGCAGGGTGCCAGCAGGCAGTCTCACAGGAAAAGACCCCTCTTTCTCTTCTGGCATTTGGGATGTTTTCGGTTGGTTAGCGGTTGTGTTTGTTTTGATGGTGGCGGGGGGGGGCGTTTGTAGGGAACGGCCTGTGGTGGTAAGCAGGTTTCACTGCATAGTAGTTATGTTGGTGCAGGTGGAGGTTGAGCCTTTGGCACCATGGGTATTTAAGGGACTCTGTCCAGTTACGTCATTACGGGCGGCCCATCAGGTAGCACCTAGGAGAGGTGCGAGCCAGTAGGCGGAAGGAGAGCGCCAGGTAGTTTTATACAAATGTGTTTTGTCAAATCTGGTTGTATTAATTCATTATCTTCTGTTTATCATTTGTATATTAATGTACGTTATTTGTTTGTAAACAAAATAGGTACAAAGTTATAAATTTCGGTCAACTGCTTTCTCTCACCACCATCAATTATTTAGAAAATATACCTAATTAATAAATTAGTTGTCCCAAGACTTTGGCCTCGGTGTGGTTCATTTCACAGGGGGACGTCCCTTATGGATAGTCAAGGGGAAAAGGTGTACCGGAATAGAACAACATCACCCATGGAACGTTTAATGACATTTAAAATATATACAATTTACATTATAAAATGTCCCAAAGTAAGTTAGGAGTATAGCTAAAGAACTCGCTGAGCCATCCCTTGCTTTAAACTGTGTATCATTGTGCACTGTATAGGTACTACATTTACAGTTTTTGCATTGCTGAATGCACATCATTGCCAGTGCTGACCTAGACTGCTGGAAAAGTCATGTCGTCTTCTGCAAGTGAAAATAAATAATATTAAAACTGTCTCGGCCGCCCTTTATGGTACATGTGGATATAGTCTGTGAACTAGGGTGACATTCTAAGCAACATTTAATTGATAAAACAAGTTGAATGAGCACTGCATGAGTCAGCTGCTCATGTGTCTTTCTGTAAATAAACACATAACTGCCTGAGTGAAGAAGGCCAGCATCACTTACTATTCTCATTAATCACACAGTAATGAGCAAGGAGATGACTAAACAGTCTCTTTAACCACTAAAAACTCTAAATACTGTGGCTAATCAGAACCACAACTGATATTATGCTATTTACCTGATATTAGTATATGTGCTTGTCTGACCATATAGCCCAATACCAGGGTCTACCTATGTGTATTATGTGATAATCACAATAATGGCTCTGAGGAAGGGGAAGGAGCCCCCAAAATGCGTCAGCGGTTTGACCAGTCCTTTGACAGTTCCCTGCTCGAGATGACATCCTTTGCAGCAGTGGTTATACTGGCCCATTCCATTCAGCACCCGGGTTAGCTGACGCCTGATCCCTGAATTGCATACCTGTCCCTCTGGCATCCGGGTATAAACTCCCATTCATTGCAGTATATTATTTCATATTCACTATTATGTTATAAAGGTGATCTGACTATATTATAGTTATATATTTTCTAAGTGTGTAATTATTATCCTTATACAGTACATTCAGTATATTTTTCCCATCATCATCATCTGCACAGCCGGTACACCACACACTGAGAACTGATCCTAATCAACTTTTGAAGGAACTGATCTATACAAGATTGCCACCAGCACATCCAGTTATTAAGAGGAGCGCCTATCAATGTACACTATTACTATTTTATTACATTGTTCCTATTTCATGTTACCCATTCACTACAGAAATGGATTTCTCAGATTCTTGACGGTCCTGACAATGATGCGTTTATATAGAAGGGGAGGCATAGGCTGCGGGGAAGGGATAGATGAAAGAAAGGCTATTTTAGAGTTAGGTTGCACAATGTATCAGTTAATAAAAGGGGAAGTTGAGGGTTAGGCTGCAGGGAGGGACTGGTTTATAGAAGGAGAGGGTTAGGGTAAAGCTGCGGGGGAAAGGGCTACTTTATAAAAGGGGAGGGTTATTGTTAGGTTGCTGGGAATAGAAAATGTCTCATAGAAGGGACTGGTTAGAAAGATGGATGGGGAGGGTTAAAGTGACAATTACCATGAGGATTAGGGTTAGGGGAAATGTGAAATATTATCTATAAATATCTCTAAATATATAAAAATGGAAGTATGTATGTATATGTGTATGTATGTGTGTGTATGTATGTGTGTGTATATATGTATGTATATGTGCGTGTATGTTCCAGCATAACTTTGTAATGCCTGGAGCAATTGCACATATGCACATATGACAAGCTGGAAAAAATACTGTGGGGGTAAGACATCCCTAGCACCAAAAAATGAATGTCAAATCCATAGTTCAAGCAAACCACACGGCCAATGTGCCCATGACACTGAGGAACTGTTGGATGAAGTGTCAGATGATGCATGTAACTGCCTGGAGCAANTTACACCAAACACAGTACACATAAATACTCTGGGGTAAGACATCCCTTGCACCCCTAGGGGTGGGGGTGAGAAGGATGTAACGTGTAAAAATAATGGAAAACAACCACTATTTGTTGAATCCATAGTTTTTGGGGTCAGTGAGAAGAATAGTGAAACTGGTTCTAATTTTACTAAACTGCAGGAATGGAAAAAGTGAGGATGTTGCCCATAGCTTCAAGTTTCATTTTACATACTGGAGAATGTGAGATTGTATCTGATTGGTTGCCATGGGCAACATCTCCACTTTTCCATTCCCACATTTTAGTAAATTTAGGCCCTGATACCATTTAATTTTCAGAATGGGGGGTGAGATGGAGTGAAATATAAAATTTCCAAAATGACGACATTAGTGTCGAATAAATCATTTTCTGGGTTGCGAAAGTTGATTGCTGTCAAAAATACTCTGGGGGGTTAAGACACCCTGAGCACCTCTAGTGTCAGGGGTAGAAAAGGGGGTGATGTAAAAATAATATAAAATTAACAATTTTAGTAGTGGTATAATGATTTAAAAGTAGTGGCATAGTTATTTAGAAATAGTGGTATAATGATTTAAAAGTAGTG
>JABWIB010001993.1:18675-29792 GCA_016617825.1 Platyplectrum ornatum | reverse complement strand
TATTAAGTCATTGACACATAAATATTATGTGCCATAAATTGCACTTCATTAACAATAATTACTAGTAACCAGACTTCTAATTGGGCATGGTGATTTCATTATGTAAATTCGACATGACGGTTTTACTGAAAATCGTCAGTGTATACGTCAGTTTAGTGCAATATCGCCTGCCGAATACCCGTTTTTTCGTCAATGGATATCGTCAGCATTCATCAGACATTATATATCGTCAATACAAATCATCACTTACTGAATACTATACATCACCAGTCANTGACGATTTCAGATCACTGACGAACTCTAACGAAATCTCAGCAAAAATCGTCAGTTAGTGAATTCCCCCCTGGACGTCTACTGTACAGAGATACACAGTCAATTGGCTGATACGTCCACATAGCGCTTATTATCCGCTAATCTGGTTCAAGAATACAAACGACAGCTGGATGACATACTTGCGGAAGCAGTGGCTGAAGGCATTCTTCCCCGATTTGTACAACAAGCGCTCACATGCATAACTCCACGGACTCCAATAATTTACACACTGCCAAAGGTACACAAGAGTCTTTCAAGACCCCCCGGTAGACCAATTATTTCAGCGATGGGCTCGTTATTCCAGCCGGTGGCCACGTTCTTGGACCATTTTTTACAACCATGTATCCAAGCTTTACCAACTTTTTTCAAGGATACGAGTGACCTTCTGTGTAAACTTTTGGCTCTACCATCTATTCCTGAAGACGTCCTATTGTGCACTGTTGATGTCACTGAACTATATACCAGCATCCCACATAGTGAGGGGCTGGCAGCTACTAGGGGGCTGGTGACGAATAATCCCTTATACCAAGGTCCAGATGTCGAAGTGTTCATACACTTGTTGGAACTAATACTGACGAAAAACTTCTTTATGTTTAATGGTAAATACTACCTCCAAACTGCTGGCTGTGCTATAGGCTCTCCGGTAGCCCCATTCATACGCCAATGCTTATATGTATGCAGTAGAGCAAACACACTTTTTTGATAACCCTGACTGTCTCGATCGCCTTTTTTTTTACACACGATATATAGATGACCTGCTCATCCTGTGGTGAGGGTCTCCTGAAAGCTTTCAAGATGCGATGAAGAACATTAACACCCTCAATCCGTTTATTAAATTCACCTTCACATGCCAACCCATGGAGATTATTTATTTAGATTTCAAGATTATCAAAAAGGATGGGAAATTACAAACAATGTTATATAAGAAGCCGACAGACCGGAATACCTTACTCTTGGCCACAAGCGACCATCAGAGATCGCACAAGGAATGCCTACCATTTTCCCAAATGCTCCGGGTGTGCAGAATAAATAGCGATGCTAACATCTGCGAAGAGCAACTTGACTCCATGGTAGAAAAATTCTTGGCACGTGGCTATTCTAAGAAGGCCCTGATGGAAGCGCGGATGAAAGCATCCCATATCTCCCGACAATCAATACTGACCCCTAAAGAAAAGAAGAAGAACACAGATGTTCTTCCTTGGGTCAGCCAGTACTCGAACGTCAGCCCGCTTACAAACCGGGCTATTTGGGCCTTGTGGCCCATTATTAAAACCGATAAAAGTCTACCGGGCTTAAATAATCTACGGCCTATGCCCTGCTATAAACGGGGTCGCAACCTTAGGGACTGGTTAGTTAAGTCAGATTTGCGCTGCAAGATTATAGACTGGATTCCCCCTCCCCATAGAGGTGGGGATCGAGCTAGAATGCTTCTTCAGTGTGAAGCAAAATGGATTTTTTCACTTGACTGTGTAGCCCCTAAGAGCCTGAATGAACAATTACCCTTACATTGTTTCCTCTAACATAGTTGCTAACTTTGGCCCGTAGTCACATTGAGTGTGACAGGTAGTTTTCTTTTGTGTAGTTGCATATTTTTCTAGTGTAGTTGCATGTAATGTTTATATTTACGTTTGCTATGCCGCTACCTGTGCTCCCTTTGTTACAATACAAACTCCATCATTGTTTTTATAATGTTTTTATTGGGTTCACTTTCCCCCCATCGTAGACCGGGCTTCTCCACAGGGCGCTCGATGGCTGCCTAGCAGCGGGGACGCTAGCGGCTCGTGGCTGGATGTCTCACTACACAGCCCTGGCCGGGTGACGTCATCGGCTGAGCGACGGCTCCACCGGTTAGCGCCCGTGTGGCAGGAGTGCCTGGTCCTGGCGGTGGGTAAGTGATTGGTTCACGTTAGTTTTTCACTATCTATATATATATGTCTTTGTTACTTTTGTCTATATGTACTTATTCACATTTTCCCTGATGAAAGGGACAGTCGGTCCCTGAAACGTTGGAGTATTTGGATATGTGTTGCCTATAATAAAGCAGTGTGTTCACAATATTGGAGTCCTGGAGTGCCACCACTACTACATTGGCTGTTTATCCCCTAAGGTTGTGCACGCAGGCAAGCTGACTTTGAGATATACAGAGACTTTATATATATATATATATATATATATATATATATATATATATATATGTACATTTAGAAAGGAATGCTATTATTATCATTATATTATAATTATTATTATTATTATTATTGTTGTTGTATTATTATTGACCATTGCTATTAAAATACTGTATATACTCAAGTATAAGACCTGAATATAAGCAGAGGAACGTTATTTCACCACAAAACACTGGGATTCGAGTACAAGCCTCCCCCTGATATCCACGTCAAGTCTCTCCACCCCCTGTGGTTGGGTACTCCCTTTTGTGGAATACAATGCATAAATTCCGAATAGCTGGAAATCACTGCACTCCCAATCACATAATGATGTTGTCAATTAAGGCAAGTGTCACATTAAGAGGAACAAGTACAGCTATAATGGGTGCAGGATAGAAAGTGTAATAAAAGTGTATAGAAGAATTCAGAACAAGACATGGGCAGATGAGCAGAAGTCATGAAAATTCCTAGATTGCACAAACATCTACTGCCTAATCACTCCCTCCCCTTATCGGGTCAGCCCTGGTACTCATCGGGTGCCAGGGAGGGTTTCCTGATACCAACATTGGCTGGAGCTGTCACCATGTGGCCTGACGTGTACTTGTGCTGTTGAACAGGCTATGTCTGCGCCTCTCCAAAACTTCCAGTCCCTGATGGTATCACTTCCTGTTTGAGGAGCAAGAGGGAAAGTAGGACGCCAGTGCAGGAAGTGAAAGCCGCCAGAAGATGGCACAGGTCTGCTGCTGCAGGGGGTCTGTGACACTGACCCAAGTATAAGCAGAGAGGAGCTCGGCTTAACGCGTCTTATACGCGAATAAATACGATATTTACTTTTTAGTGTATTACCCATTATCACAATAATGCTAGAAATGTAAGTTGTCTATCATCATTAAAGAGTCATTTCAATGACTGCACGCATATAAAATATATTTTAATTACATTCTGAAATTACAGTAATTATGGTCTAATCGCTTTTAGAAAGTATATCTCTAAACAGTTCTAAATTCTTTTGTATTTAATTACCTAATTATTTATAAAATATGAAGACGCACATCTATTATTTATAGTAAGAAGTAAAATGTAGTTCCACATTAAAACCTTTATGGCGTCCACATTTCTTGCCATTCTAAATAATGTTCTTCATTAATAACATGATATCCCTATTATCTATGTTTTACAGAAAGTATATAATTTGCTGCAAAGAAAGAATGCAAGAGCTGTAATGTATGTAATGCCTATGGCAATGTAAAACACCTACCAAATGGAATTATATCACTGTGTCACTGTGTCCTGAAAAAGTATTAGCAATTGGAGAACGAATGTGAAAATATGCCGCTTCTCAGAGAGATTCCTCGGGGCAGGAACAACAGCATAACTGGCTTGTATTGAGAACACCGGCAGCTTGTGCAAACTTGCTTTATGGGAAAAAATATGTGAAAAATATAAAGTGACTTTTACATGATAGAACTACAAGTAATGTAAAAAGTATATTTTGTTTGTTAATTTTCGGAATGATGTATGTCCATAATTTATCGTTGTAGGCCTGATCCAGACTCTAAAAAGCATGAACACTTAAAAAAGCATCTAGATATGCATCCAGATATGGGTTGCAGCGGTCTGGTCTATATTCCTTAGTGGTAATCTCAATTAATGGCACACTGATACATTTTTTTCAAGCGCATTACATATGGGATCCAGGTCAGTTCGATGGCCGACTTCTGCACATTCTCCAGATGTTAGCATGTGAAGATGAAAGGGAATGTCTGTCATCCTTCTCCCCCACCCACCTAAATTACACTAAGTGGGTGAGGAGAGATTTAAATGAGACTGTAGGGTAGGTTTACGGGGATCACACTGAACATTGATACGCATGGCTAACTTAAGGCAGGGGTATAGCCCCGTAAGAACTGCTGTTCCCTGCATTTTGTGCATTACAGCGGGGAGTGATAGGGGAGTTCTATCCCCTCTCTTGCACGGCCACACTTCCCTCCATTTGCACTGAGAGCTTGTTTCGGTCCTACATATACAATATGTATATTTTAAGTAGTTGTATATCCTGTTACTTGCTGTATGTGATGTATGGTATTTAAGATGCTTTACCATACAACTGTAAATAGTATTCAAGCCAATAGAAAGTTTCATTCTTGTAAATATAAATAAAAAAACTTTTTTGATACAAAACTTCTTTTCTTGTCGCTTTGCTTTTTGTTAGAAATTCTGAGTTTAAAACCCAATAAAGTTGGGGTTTCTAAATTCTCATCCCATTTGACCTCTAACCTACCAGATGGTCAGAGTTGGAATTTGTTACATTCAATCCTTGAGGTGATCACCAGTCACCCAATCAATAGACTTCTATGTACACTCCTGAATATAATGTTAAACATGAGCTATGCTGAAGTGCCCCAATACCAACATCTTATCTGGGGCATTTTACATTTTATATTATTTATTGTGTCTTTTTGTCATTTCAGCTTTGTTCGGAATGTGACTGTGTCCTTTCTTTTCTAGTTTGTGATTTATTAATAATTTAGCACTCATCACTCTTTTTCTGTTTCCTTATTTACACACCTGAGACACGTTTATCCATTCCTTTTCCCAATGTTTTTTAAACATGCCTGTGAGGTGCAGATGTCACAGCACATTGGACAAGTGTGTATGCATAGCTTGCATAATCCCTGTAATATTGGATAAGTGTGTGCCCAACCTAAATCAAATGATGTCAATTATTAGGCAAAACTGGAAGTACAGGGAACTGTAACATGATGGTTTAAGAAGCAGCTGAAGAATATTTGGAAATTAATTATAACAGAAAGCAGCTATTATGTTATGACCTTAGTGATCTACTGTACTAATAAAAGGTAAATGGACATGTTGAAGATTTTTATAGTGTTAAATATGAACACTGGACACCAGGGCTCGAAGTGGGGATGTATACGGGTGTATGCCATACCGGCACTTCTCCCAGATCCTACTTCTGCTCTGAGGACGTCAAGTACTCATTGATTCCACCCGTGTGTCAATGGACTCCACAGTCAGACACTATGCAGTCCTTCCCCTCCATTCTCTTGCTGCAAAACAATAGCATTGAGAGAATTGGCAGCCAGGTCATTATCAGTCATTCCCTTTCATCTGTTAGAGTGCTCTCTGTAAAGCAGATCATTTCATTAAACAGACACTCACTATAGAAGATACCAATGAGTATACAGGACGTGTCCCCATCAGATATTTACAGCAGCATTTTGTTGTTTCTATTACATTTCTATAAAACTCTTAGAAAGCAAATATTTTGCTAACTGTATTCAAAGTAGCAATTTTCACACATTATTTAGCCTTTATGAAAATTGTTTCTTCAAATATACTGCTCAGGCTACCCTTACATTAATGCTAATGCTAAAACCGTTACGGTAACCGTTACAGTGCTTGAGCATCTCTCGTATGTGTGTGCCTTCATGGACACTAAAGTGTACGAAGCAGATAACTGCATAAGGTTTTCTCCACTCCCTTCCCCCGGGTTCTTTAGCATGTCTATACTGGTGTACAGTGCAGGAATTAGGCATGCTAACAGTACCTTGTATGTTTTCAATGCGCAATCGATTGAAGTTTCGTATACTTGGAAAACGCGTATGTTTATGTCAAGACTGGTTATGTCATTTACGCAGGAAACCTGCATAAAGGACATTAAATATTTTTCAAGAAAATAACCAGATCCGGTCCATAGACATTTTTTATGATGCTGTTAATAAGAAATATCCAAAATTAAAATGATTGCAATTAGATTGGGACAGGCAGTCACTGAATATACATTATTACTAATTCTTCTGATTGGGCAGCTTTGTCATAACCAGGACAGAGGCTGGATAATATGTGTTATGAATTGACAATCTACAGCTTCTTTGTACCATGCAAGTTTCAGCAAGTGTGTTAGCCTGGTAGTTGTTGTCTTTTTATACCCCATCCACATTGAGCTTCATCATTAATTGGGCAGTTCAGTCAACTACCCGTGGGCTCAGTGTGGCTCAGTGTGACCGGCGCTAAAATTACTACTTACTACCCTGGTTCAGTGTGAACAGCGTTGACCAGGGTAATTTGTGAATTACCAGGGTAATTCAGCACTGTGAACAGGGTTAATTTCCAGGTTAATTCAGATCCACAGCTAACAACCCTGCTCTTTAAAAACAGATTTACCAGGGGTATCAATAACACATATATCCCTATTCTCCAAAAATGCAAACTTTGTAAAAGAGGGGTTACCACACCTTTTCCACACCATAGCATGCAGTAGGAATATCGTTCATAGCTCCTTGAGATACATTATTAGTGCATGATAGTTAGGTGGATGTTCCTTGATGACCAGGGATCGGTTTCTGAAGCCAGCACCAAGTCTAAATTTGGACAGTTACTCCCCAAGGTGGCCGCACTCAGGGTGGCTGGTCCCAAGAGAGTGGTTGTCAGTGATCAATCAGGCTAACCTGAGTTTGCCTATGATTCCTTCCCCAAAACCCCTTGCTTTCAATGTTGCAAATAGGCTACAAGGACAGTGTGGTGAAGAAGAGAAAAAGTTCTGTCTTATAGATGACATCAAGTATCACCAGGAAACTGATCATATCATAAAATTACAGGGACTTTTTATTTTTTTACTTTTTGGTTGAAAATGTGTGACAATACAGAGAAGTAATAGATATACCCCTTTGTTTAGTTGTTATCGCTGAATAGACATCAGTTGCTAAACAAAACATTTTATTAGCATCACAGTCTCATCTTCTGAAAGTGAACACTGGCAAAAAAAATTGACACATTTTATAAATAACATAAGAGAATAAAACCCCACCAACGTAATCTAACCTATCAATTCTATCCTTTCTTATTAATAACATCAGTGTATTTCTTTGCCAACAGCTGTTTAACATATGAACTGCAACATGAATTATTTGCATCACAACCCTGTCACCTAGAGGTAATAACCGGTACTGCGCCCTGGACTCAAAAGACTACAGAAAATAATGTTTCAGATTAGAATGCAAAATTGTGACTTTTATGCATGTGCCATTTTACAGTTTCCACAGTAAATTATTGATCTATTTACCTATTAAGAAAGATGTATTGCCGTTAGCATACTTTCCCTGTTGCAGCATTTTACTCATCTAACCAATAAACTGCATGATCCATTGTTCTGATATAAATCTTGCTGAAATAGCATTAAATCCTAGTTACGTTCTGTGTTTTCTATATACATTTCATATATTCAATTTAAGTCATTTCAGTAATCTCTGCCAGATGGTTAAATCGTTTTTCTCTCTTGTGTCAACCACTAACAGTGAAGGGGAAAAAGACATTAATCAGACAGCTCTTTAACTTGAAGTGGGGAAGTACTGCTGTGAAATAAATGACAAATGGCCCGTGCTGTGTATATTATATTTTAAAATATTATTACATTGACCTTAGTGTTGCTGACAGTAAAAAGTCAGATGACATGGTCTGCAGCCTTAATATTGACATTATTATTATTAATATTATTATTATTATAAACAAGATTTTANATAGCGCTATCAGGTAATGCAGTGCTTTACCATTTCAACAATCATTAGAACATGGTCACATCCCCACTTTCCAATCTCACTGAAATCTCACCGCTTAGTAAATATACCCCTAAAACTCACATTTTCAATTACAAGGAAAACTATTTAATAAGAACTTTTATGACATCACCTATGCCAACATCAGACACCTGTTTCTGACACCATGGAAAGAGATTCTTCACATACGTCTTAGCGAGTACTGGCGTGCAATGGCAATAAAGGCAATACAGATAGAAAGCTTCCACATAATCTCTACTGGAGAATTTGAGATATTTAGGAAAAATTCAGGTAGAGGTAGTGAGCCTCATCTGCGTTTTGCCACATATTATTTTTGCCACATATATCCTGATACTCAAAACGGAAATCTTGTCTTTCCTCCCCACCACATCAACTCGCCCCCTACTATTTTCATTACCATCAACACCAATACCACCATCACCTCCACCACCCATGCCCGCTGCCTAGGTGTCATCCTTGACTCCTTACTCTCCTTCACTCCCCACATCCGCACCCTCACCCAGTCCTGCCACTTTCACCTCCACAATATTGCTCGTATCCGTCCCTTCCTCTCCACTGAAGCCACCAAAANTCTCATACACTCTCGTCATTTCACGTCTAGACTACTGTAACATCCTTCTTTGTGGTCTCCCACTAACTCGCCTATCTCCCCTACAATCCATCCTTAATACATCAGCTAGACTCATCTTCCTGACCCGTCGCACCACTTCCACTTCCCCGCTATGCCAATCTCTACACTGGCTTCTTATCCCCTTCAGAATTCTCTTCAAACTCCTCACTACAACCTACAAAGCTCTTTCCTCCATTCCGTCCGCTCTGCTCCTCTATGCCTCCTCGCTTCTTAACTGATCACCACCTCCCACGCACACATCCAGGACTTCACCCGAGCTGCCCCCCTCCATTGGAACAACCTACCCCAGCCTATTAGGCTATCTTCCACCCTCCAAGCCTTCAAACGCTCACTCAAAACTCACTTCTTCAGACTGGCCTACCCCACCTCCACCTAATCTCTATACCCTNTCCTCCCCACCCCAATGTCATCTGTACTGTCCTCCCCCTCCCTTAGCATGTAAGCTCTCACGAGCAGGGACCTCCTTCCTCCTGTTATCTCATCCCTCCTGTATATATCCAATGTAATACATTATACACATCCCAACTATTTTAGTTATTATTCTGTGCCCTCATACTATGTATGCATTACATGTTTGGTATTGAATGCTATGACATTGCACCCCATGTTGTATACAATCTCATGTCTGTTATTGTACCCCATGTTATGTATGTTTTGTACCCCATGTTATGTATGTACTTTCACTATGTACGGCGCTGCGGGAACTATGTGCCACTTTATAAATAAACTTTAACAATAATAATAATAATAATATTTGCTGTATATTTTTATGCCTAGACTACAGTCGCACAAACAAGCACAATTCTCAAAGTTATCAACATTGAGCCCAGTAGTATAATAGTGTAAGAGTGGGTCTAAATTGCTGCTATTCACCTGCTTTTAACTGCAAGATATGCCAATAATATGCACAAATTAACACAATGCCTTGTTTATTAGTAATAGCATTTATTATGTGCTATCTGCCAATTTGTATTGAAGATACAAATTTCCTTTTTCCTTTTTCTAAGATTTAACCTTCTTCAAAGTCACTAACTGCTGTATTAAACTGTTAAGTTTGTTTTGCAACTCTGAAATGGATATTTTAATTAGTCATGTGTATGAATAGTAAAGTGTTATGAATACGTTCAATACAGATCCAAGTAAATAGTTACTTGCTCAGAATTCACTAGCAAAGCATGTACAGGTGTTCATTTTATATGATCTCATGTGATATTTTACCAGACTCCATTCACTTAGTCTCCAGGCAACACATCCTAAACATAAGGAAACCATTTCACTCAAACTTTAAGTTAATTTCCTAAACATATTTAATAGAAGTAGAGATATATTATGGCTAAGCAATTGTGACATATATGTAAACATTACAAAGTCATTTAGACATGTGTATACATACAAATTACTGTTATATAAAGTAGACAAAAAGTTTGGAAATTTAGTCCAATGGTCGCATAATTATATATACTAAAATGTTCTCAAATTTTGTTTATATGCCCAAATGTTCTCAAATACAAATCATGTGGGTGATTCAATAATAAACGTATTAATGGGCAACATATCTCTATTGTGTTTAAAAACAGTAAAGTTAAAGTGCTATAAGGACATTGGACCAAATCCAGAAATCTGAAGCTGCTGCAAATTGAATTGCAGATATCTGAAGCTGGCTGCCAGCAGTATCTAGCTTTTCATGCACGTGATGGAAGAACACTCCCAAAGCAAAGACGGATTTCCAATCAAGCGACCCTGTAGTATCTAGCGCATGTGATGGAAGAAAGACAAATTTACTACGAAACATACTGTCCTCACTTAAAATAAGAACAGCGCATATGTGTGGATAGTATATAAGGGCTTAACCAAGCGCTTATGGTAATATTTAAACCCCAGTTACTGATTGTATGCAGACCGTACCCACCTACCCCAATGCAACAGAAGTCTCATGTATGAATCCCGTGACCGTGATACAGTTTGGTACTTGAACTCTGAAGGCAAGTGACGTACCATTTGCAGCTCTCGTGTATGGGATATATCTAGCAGAGTTTGGTTGAACGTACATCAGACGTCTAATCCTCTGATTTAGCTGGCTAGATTTTATATTTTTGCATAGACAGATCTGCATGGATCAATAACTGCTTTGGTGCATTAGGAATTACAACTATTCATTACATTTGAACTATATATACATGCTCTCTTTTCCGCACAGCCAGATTGTATATGATCTGTTTTTACCAGCAGCGCAGTAATGGATGAGACCCGGGGGGGAATTCACTAAATGACGAATTACATAAATTGTCAGTCACTGACGATTTTGGTGACGATTTTCACAAATGTGTATTCACTAAGTGACGAATGTGTTATTATTCGTAATTTTGTGTGATGTTTAGAGATTGTCAATGTGATATCGCTGTGACGATCTTTGCAATA